>JAUMTR010000009.1:5051199-5089119 GCA_032270685.1 Microctenopoma stevenorrisi
GGAGCGGAGGAGGAGGCTGAGGGCAAGCAGCGCGACGGAGCGGAGGAGGAGGCTGAGGGCAAGCAGCGCGACGGAGCGGAGGAGGAGGCTGAGGGCAAGCAGCGCGACGGAGCAGAGGAGGAGGCTGAGGGCAAGCAGCGCGACGGAGCAGAGGAGGAGGCTGAGGGCAAGCAGAGCGACGGTGCAGAAAAGAATGGTGATGTGGTCAAAACAGACGCTGGTAATAAACAGAAAATGGAAAAACAAGAGGGGGACATGCAGGAGGAAACGGTTAAGGTGGAGGGAAAAGGTGAGGTTAATAAAAGACCAGAAAATGAAGACAAGGCTGCAGAGAAGGAAGAAGAATCAACCGACAAGCCAGAAGAAGCAGAAGGTAATTTTAAGCAGCCTAATGTGAAATATTTGCTTCATGAAGGTTACACCTTCAGGACACTCGGTCTCCTGTGTAGCTGTTTCACAAAAAAAGTTACTAGAAACTGAGAACAATATTTTATTCTGAATCTGATCTCATGGAATTTAAGTATTGCCAACTTCAAACACAAGTTATTTTGAATGCTGTTAGTTTGCTGTTTATTTTCTAGGAGCATTTAATCTTGAACACGCCTAATGTCACACTGATTGTTATGGCATGTTGCCCAATTTACACTCTTCCTTTTCAGATGAAGAGGGAGAGGAGGTGGAAGAAGATGGCGACGATGCAGAAATGGAGACGGAAGAGCAAGGTGCAGAAGATGGCACTGCTGAGAAGGTACATGAGCACACAGCTGACATACATAACGAGGGCCTCGCTCAACACATGGGTTAGTTGTGATGCCGGTTTTTTTCTTTCTGGTAGGATAGTGACGATGAGGAGGTGGGGAACCTGCAGCTGGCCTGGGAGATGCTGGAAGTGGCCAAGGTCATCTACAAAAGGTAAAGAGTCTTGGTAATTAAACGTGTCATGATGTGAATTTGATTGTCACTGCTTCCATTTCATTTTTCTTGAATAAGGAAAGAAACTAAGGATGATCAGCTGATGGCAGCTCAGACCTACTTGAAACTGGGTGAAGTTTCCGCTGAAACAGGTACCTCACAAGGCGATGGCCTTTTAACCTCTGTAATCTCATAAAAATGAAGAAATTTGACAATAATAATTATCCTCTGCCAAAGTCAGGACTAACTTGGGTCCATAATTTTATTCTATACCTAGAAAAGTCCTGTTTACTTCCCTTAATAGCAGTGGGTGACTTCTGCATTTTCTCAGGGAATTACACACAGGCGTTGGAGGATTTCCAGGAATGTCTAAAGCTGCAGCAGAAGCACTTGGACTCGGACAGCCGCCTGCTTGCAGAGACTCACTACCAGCTCGGCCTGACCTACAGCTTGAACCTCGAGTACTGCAAAGCCATTGAGGAGCTGAAAAACTCCATCTCCGTAATAAAGAGCAGGCTGGGTGAGCAGTGGTGGAAGCACTGCTTACATTCAGCTCATTTTATCAGCCACGCTGTCAAAGTGACAACAGATGGTCTTTCTGTCTGAGCTGTCTAACATGTCCACTTGTCTGTCAGACAAACTGCAGGAGCTGCTCGACAAGGCCGAAGGCCCGGATGCTTTGCCTGATGAGAGGAAGGAGATGGAGGAGCTGAAGGCTCTGCTGCCAGAGATCCAGGAGAAGGTGGAGGATGCCACAGAGGGACTCAAATCTGCGAGCGCTGCTGAGACTGTGAAGGGTGTGCTGGTGAGGCAGGGCCATTTTATTCAGATTAAACATGTTTCAATCTGATCAATCCATTCCTACATAAAGACATTGGTTTAGTTTGAGATGTCTCAGATTAACAATTGACATGTGAATTTTGACAGAAGATAAACTATGTCTAAATTTATTTCTCTACTTCATGCATCGGCCAGGATGGGGGCTCTGCTTCCTCTGAATTCGCTGGTTCATCTGTACGGAACGGCAGCTCATGCATTTCAAACGTGAGTTGCACTTTCTCTGAACAGGATTGACAGGTTTATTTTTCAGTTTTGATGACTCATGTGTTTCTACTTGTATCCAGACTAACGGCACTACTACCAATGGACACGCCTCCACTGCTCCTGTCTCCAACATCTCCCACTTGGTTAGGAAGAAGGTGAGGGGAGCAGCAGTTTCGTTTTTGATTAGTGTAAAATTGCTTGGAAGTCATGTGGTTGAACCTGTGGTGTCTCAGAGGAAACCCGAGGAGAGTCCGGTGAAGGAGGGCGTGGTGAAGAAGGTGAAACAAGAACACACTCAACCAGATGGTGTGCAGGAGCCTTGCACTAACGGCGTGGACAAAGCCAACACTGGTAGTAAAAGTATGGAAGTTGAGAGGTCAGTGTTTGCTCTTCACACAAAACTATTCTCCTCGAACCATTTATAACTAAGAACAAGCAGAGTTGGATCATATCTGAGAAGTTAGGTGAAGTTTCTGCTGCTGTGGGTCTAACTGAAGTCCTCTTTTTTTTCAGTCAATGAAACAGTCAATGAAACCAGAAGCGGTTGTTTGCAGGAGGGAGAACACCAACGCGTCTAACTCCTTACTGTTGCTCCACTTGTTTCCTGTTGTAAATGTCCTTTTCTACACTTGTTTGTTTGTTTTATATGTAACCTTCAAGTTCAATAAAGTGTTATTTGATAAGACGTGTTTGATCAGAGTTGTTGGTAGCAAAATTGTGAGTGCTGGAAAAAGGGAAGCGATTCATGGTCACATGACTGTTTGGGTTGTTTGTAGTTTCATTATGAATTTCTGTGAAATACCCAGTGGCTGCAGGAAGGTGGTGTAAACATAAGACTAATATTAAAAAATTAAAGACACTAGATGTTCATCTGGGTGTGTTTTCATCATGTAGCCTCATAATCAAGCTGTGTCCCAGACTTCAGTGTGCATGGAGTCTAAAGAGTTTTCTTTGTTTTTAATCCACATAAATTATTAACGGTTAGTAATTTAAGGCAACGGCGTGCCATGTTGGCTAACTGGCCTTATTACAGGTACAAACATCTTCATGTGCAGGAACTGTTAGTGGTTTATTCTTCACAGCTTTGATCACGCAGCCTGCATTAGAATGTATTTGACTATAGCTTTAAATGCTGATAAAGCCAGAATGTGTTTCTTTAAACATCTGAGAAACATAGAAACATTCCTAACTTTATCTGGGCAAACCAACAGCCAGCCAATAACTCAAAAGACGGAGTTGTAATGGTTCTACTTGTAATATTACTATGGCTGGCACTAGTTGACCAGTTTACATATGTAAGAAGCTACATGGACGACAAGACAAATTAAGTTGACGTCCAGATAAATTCACCTGAGAATCTTCTGACTCTGATTCTGCATGAAAATATCCAAAACTTTGGGGCCTCTGTGAGAAAAGCTTCTCTCCTGAGGTTTACTGGAGAAATGCTGCTCCAAACATACCGGTGCTTTTATTCAATGACTATGTACAGACTAGACTTGATAAATATTCTTAAACTTATTGCATCTGAGCGGAACAACCTACAACTTCAACAGACACTTTTAAATGAAGACATTTTACCATGTCACAGGGTCCTGGTCTAGTATGACCCACTGCAAGCTGGCTTGCTGTCATCACCCACCGAGACACTTTAATACAACACTGTTAATGTTATTAGAAAACCTGAACTTTTTCTGACGAGACAAATAACCTGCTGTGAAAAGCAGCGTGTCAACAAACGTGTACATATACAGATAGGAAACTGAAAATATGCAGTGGCTCTGCGTAATGTGTAATTTTGGGCTCCTTTCAGAATCTGAACCCCCCCCCTGAAAAGTTTTTTCTGACAATGTAAGCACATCATTTTCAGCTCAATTAGTGTAAAATGAACAATTTCTGTCCAGCACAAATGAACATTTTCAGTGGAATAAGCTGCTCTAGTTGTTCAGAGCTGCTGTTCAGCTGCCCACACAGCATGAATTCATCAGGCTCATCAGATGCAAGGATTCACACGTTACTGCTTTACGTGGAAACCCAAAACACCACAGTAGCCAGATTCATATAGAAACATATCAGCTTGTCAGGAACCAATTTTTATTAATATCATTAATAATGTGTCATCAGCATCATCAATGAAATGAGTTAGTCTGTTTAAAGCAGAATCAAGTGTGCATTCATTGCCCTTCTTTTCTTGATGAACACTTCAGTTCCACAAAGCGAGGAAGAAAAAGGAGGAAGGGGAGGAGAGAAGGGTCAAAGAGGGATGGCTGCAGTGAAGGAGGACACGCAGGGAAAAAAACGTCTGGCAGAGCAGGAATCTCCCCCTTCACTGGGATATGATTGGTTTTTCCCTTGTGCAAGAACGACAACAAAATAAAATCAAAACAAGAGTAATTGAAATGGTGCTCTAAAAACAAAGATGAGAGAGGAAGAGGGGGATTGCTTGCTAGGATGTGGTGTTGGCTGTTGGTTTTTTTTCGCTTTTTTTTGTTCCGTAAAGCCACGTTAGGATTTGATGCAGTCGTCGTCGTCAGAGGTCTGGCTGCTGCTACTGGTTTCGGACTCGGAGCCCTCCTCGACGTGTGGCTCCACCACACTCCTCCAGGGGGTGAAGTGGAGGGTCACACCCCGCGCCCTTGGGAGAACACCATTCCTCTGTATGCCGTTCCTCTTCAGCTGTGCACAGACAGTGTGTGAATAGGATGCCATCTCACTTAAAACGTATCTGAATACCAGACTAAACCAAGTGAAACTGTGTCCAATTAGAGAGAGTTCATTCAATTAGCGCTTTCCTCCGAGGTCTCACCTGTTCAGTTTTAGTCTGGAACTCTCTCAGCTCATCTTCTGTCAGAGGCAGGAAGTTGTCATCATTTTCTGGGTACTCCTGCCAGCCCATGGCCTTCAGCAACCTAGATAAGCACAGTGATTTTCAGCTCAGTCTGTGTGTGTATAAATAGATATACAAGGTTGTTCAGTGTCCCACCTGTGCTCTGCCTCCAGGGAGCTGGACAGGTGTTCCGTGTCTGAGTCACTGAGGGAGTAGGACAGACCATTCTCGTGGCAGACCTCCTCGCTGTAGGCTTTGGGTTCTGGGGTGCTGCTTTCACCCTGAAACAGTTTACAAAGGAACAGAACACATTTGAATCGACACTTGCGTAGTTAAAAGTGGAGGAAAATACTACAACATACATTTATTACATATACTACAGTACAAAAGAAAAAGTTCAGTGATTTTTTATAGAAATTCTACTTCCAGGGAATGAACATATTTCCACAAAAAAACTCTTTTAGAGAGTAAATGACTTCTGCCCACCTCTCCTGATGTTCCAGGGCTGCTGCTTGTTGTCAGTTCTCCAGTGCCCTCGTCCTTCAGAGCTCGCAAGAACTCGCTCTTACGGTCTGGACCACGGCGCATCAGCTTCAGCCTTGATGGGGCGATGTCTATGGGAGGAGTCGTGCTGGAAGGGTGCTGCATGGATGACGGCACGAGGAGAAATGGTGAAAATCTATTTACACCCTATCAAAGCCATATGGAGAGTAAAGGTACCGCAATGATCGGAAAGGTTGACCTCAAAATATGCTATATACTATAATATATATTAGATCATAGCATTTGCAGGAGTTAGGTTACCCAACATCAGACATAGAGAACGTCATGTGCACAAGCAGATAAATATCTCCGTCAGCAAACCACATGATCACATAATTACCATGTTCAGACAAAACGTGTTATTTACTACACAGCTACAGGAATCATGGCCTGGAGCTAAGGTATACAAAAAAAGTGTGTGACTGAAATTTTCCCCATTTTCATGCTGTGTAATTTAGCTTATTAGTGAGAGTTACATCATCTTAAAACCCCAGTATTGTTTGCCTCGTCTTCCTCACCTCTTTTGGGGCACTGTGCTGTGGTGCACTGACTGGGGTGCTGGGCTTGGCTGCAGAGACAGGGCTGGTGAAGACTGAATCTCGGCCTGGCATGTGGAGGCCAGGCTTGGTGATCTCTCTACCACCGGGTTTCCACTGGGTGCTCTGGAAGGGAGAACAGAAAATTTTAGCTCCTTTACTGTTGCATGAGCTGCATACTCATAATTGTCTTTCAAGTTCATTACAGTACAACAAAGTGCAGCAAATCCTACTTTGGTGGGGGCCACCGCGGGTTTTGGGACCAGGTTCTTGTAGACACTGGAGCCTGCGATGGGAGCTTTGTTGCCATTGGTTGGCAGAGCGCCAGCAGTGGCAAAGCCCGCAGAGAAGGCTGTGCTGGGGTCCTCCTTCGAAACCTTCTTGATTACCAGCATTTTGGACACCATCTGTTTGCCACTAGGGGGGTTTTCTAAAAAGGTAGCCGAGAATGAAAAGCTAAAAGTGAGAATAGGAAACTGCTGAAGGGCTTAAACTGTTAACTTGTGCATTTGATGAACTAAAATGAAATCTGCACTGAGAGCTCTCACCCCACACTCCTGCATGTGGAGCCACTGGTCGCATCTGAGTCCCAGGTTTTCCAGTTGTTTCAGGGTTGAGCGAAGGCTACAAGAGAAAACACTGAACATTCAGATTTTGTATTATCAAACAATGTTGTGGCTGAGAAAACTGGCCTGATTGTTCCTTCTGTGCTGGTGGAAGACAAATGTGCCTTAACAATACTGTTTGACTAGAAGACAGAAAATGCAATGTAAGACTACCTAACATGCAGCGTTTCCCTAAAAATAAGGACTATATTTATAGCCGATTCCTCAAAGCTTTGTCATTAAATAACTATTTCAGTGCGGTGCCCTAAGAAAAGAAAAAAATCTATCAGTGAATGTTGTCTACTCACAAAATCCTCCTCCACAAACTTCAGCTTGTCGTCCTTGCGTTCCTCGTTGGGGAACTTGTCCTGGTACGAGGTGCCCTTGCGAGGATGGAAGTTACCATTGCGCTGCCGGTGTCCCCCCTGCCTGTCCCTCTCGCCTCCTACCCGTTTAGGGTGGCGTCCCTGGTGGTGATGGCCGTCCTGGGCACCTCGTGGAGCTCCGTGCCAACTGGGTGTTTCCTTCCAACATGAGCCCCCTGCCAGCCCCCCATGTCCCCCTTTGGCTACCCCCGAGTCCACCGAATCATGCCTCAGAAGCAGAGAGGGCTGCTGCCATCCATCACCTTCAGAGAGAACACACAACAATGCGATTATGCTACGCACTTAATAACGTCATTATTTCCCTGTTATGATAAACATTTCCCATGAGCTGAGGAAAGCAACACAACAATTTGATAGACAGACAGTTTACTCAGAGACTCGCTTAGAAACCACAGAGAGGGACATCTGAACATCTGCTTCCCTGCTGGGCAACTAGCCTGATGTAATCTGGCAAAGAGCAGCAGCCAGCCAAAGTGGTTTGAGTGGCTCTGAGAAATAGCCTTATGAAGAGGTGGAATCTAACGGATGAAGCCCAAACATCTGTTATTACCCATGGCACTACACTACTCCAGGCAGAAATGACCACAGCATATGGTGTGAATCTTTACATTAAAGCTTCCTTGAGGAGAATTAGACCCCTAACAGTCATATAAAGCTGTTTTGTTCCTTGTGCTGCAGCACAATATTCAGACCCACCAACACTGTCACTGTGTTCCATTGACCTACAGGTGGCAGTAACACGACAGGATATGATATGCTACAATGCACCAGCAGAGGCAGGTAAGAACACTGCCTCATTTAAAACACTGTAAAATCAACCCTGAGCACCTGATATTTTTACTGAATAAAAAATCACTCAAACAGCAAAAATAAAGTGTCAAGTGTTGTTTTACTTTAACTAGTATGTCCACAAATAGTATTTCAAAGACATACTACTGTGTATTATTATAAGGGTGAGCATTACGCTACTGTGGTAACATGAAACAATAAGGAAGAAGCTTATCGCTATTACCAGGTCTAATCTTAGTTATAGGTAAAAATGGCCCCAGCCCTCACAGCCTGCAGCCAAACACCTGCATGGTACAAAAACCATTACTGGTACAACACTTCATGTTTGTTTTCCTGCAGTGAAACTACAGCAGCAGTTGGGAGCCGTGGCTGTCTGTCCAACATGATACGCTATAAGTTAGTACAGATAAAGAAAGCTACGTTGTGCTTTCGTTTCTAAGAGAAGAGCTTGTAGAGAGAACAATGACTCTACAGGACTAATGGATGAACGTCATTCCCAGCAGGTACATTATGGCACTGTGCTAAAGCAGTGAAATACATAATCTCTGCAACCAACGGCAGGACTGAGAATAAGCAGGCAACCGCCTTTCTCTTTACCTGCTGGAGCGCGTAGGGACCCGTTGTTGAAAAAGCCATCGGAGGAGTTGTGGCGGCGGCGGCTCACAGTGGTTCTGCCGTCTCTGTGGTGGTGGGTGTCACCTTGTTTGTCAAGGTTGGCAGCAGGGGACTTGAGATGGAAGGAAATAGGACAAAGTTAGTTAAAGTGGGACAGTGGACAGAAATGCTAACAGAAATAATGATAAACCCCCCTAGACCATTTTCAGGACTCTTTTTTACCCAACTCCCAAAAGAACAACAAATAAACTATCTTATAACATTGCTTTATTATGAGAAATGTGCTGCCGCCATTAAAAAAACTTTACAATCCACTCTAAACTATAAATTATCCAGACATTCCTGCACTGATACAGCTGTGTGTCAACAGCATTCTTTCTGAATCATATTTTTATTAGTTCAGGTTCAAAGACCAAATGACATTGTGTTCCCCAGCCTATCACTGCAACCGTCATTTCAAGGAAGTACGGACAACACACAGCAAAATAAGCTACAACAAAACCGTATCTCCAACCCTGGCAAACATATGCAAACTAATCCCCAAAGACAAACAATGTTGAGGTGAAGTCGTGTGTCAGCTGGATAGTGGCTGTGCACTTGTTCCTGTCTTGACTGCATAACATTAACCAGTGGAGTCAGAGTAAACCTCCACCTCTAACAAATACACTCATTGGGATGCATTTGCTTGCTAATTACATTAACTGACAGCTTAAATATGATTACAATCCTGCTGTACTGTTACACATGACACCTTGACCCATCTTTGGTTTAATGTCTGTTCCCCGTTAAGAAAAAGGTAAAGATCTAGGAGATAGTGCTGTTGTCTTCTTTAGCTGCCGTGCTAACAACTGTTTGCCGAATGGACAACGCAGTAGAAACATTTGACTGACTTACTTAAACACAGTCTTCTGCCTGTTATTTTCCTCTGCTGGGACCCGTTATCATCCATCATGTAATGCAACATGTCATACTGATTGTGTTTATGAACATGCGTAACTTAAAACTGTGAGGGTGATGTCAGGTCTCTGACCGTTACTTAGACTAAATGTTGTATTCTCATGCAACACGAATGGTCACAAACTGTCTAAAATTGCAATGGTAATAAAAGTGCCATCCAATCTAAGTAACTGAGCAGAGCAGGTGGAGTATTTACTTTCCATTTCATGCAGCTCCAACACTTAAATTAAGTTTACTAAGTACAGAGAACTGCATCACTTCACAGTAATGAAGCAGTTGTTTAAAAGTTCCGAGTTACAAATCATGGTCTACTTTTTCATAGGGCCATCTCTACTCTGAAGACCTAAACCTTTCCTCCAGGTATTCGATTCTGATTCTTAATTTAAGCGCAACAACCATTTCAGTTTCTGTGCAAGAGGCTGCAATTTTATCGCATAACAAAATTCCACATAAACACTACAGCTTTGAAGCAAATATTACGTAACACTGCTGCACCAATACCTTAACCTGTACACTAATGTTTTATTTAAAGTGTTCTTCTAACACATAATACCTTGGTGACCCTCTGCTGAACCATGCACAGTCTGAATTTAGTCCCTGAATGTGACCTGTCACCGACTACACATGCACCAAATGCACAGACATACATTCACCAAAACTCTCATACCAATACTTTTTTTCCCCTGCATTATCTTAATCTTGGTTTTTTTCTCGCGATGACTTCATACACACACACACCTTGGCAGGCTGGGGTGTGGAGAAGTTAAGCCAGGCAGGGACAAAGTCATGCTGCGCCATTTAGGTCCAGTGTTTCCGGTCAGTGGATCGAGGCATCAAACCTCATGGCCAGGATCTAGCAAAAGACAAAAAAACCACAAAAGGCATTTTTAAAGCTACAAATTTAAATTTAGATACAAAATATTTTTGTTTTGCATTCATCTTAGATTTCCTGTATCTCTCATGTAGGTGTTTTGTCTGTTTTTTAGGAATTCATTGTGTAAAGGTCCCCTAAAGACAAGCCGAGCTAAGGCCCCACAAGATTGGTAAATGGTTGACAATCCATCACGTAGCACAATACGTGTACTATGATAGTTTTTGTTATCATGGTTTTATAGAACTTTACTTTACTGGTACTTTAGAGGAAAACAAACACCTGCTAGACACACAATGTCGCCTTGTAACTGAACGCTGAAGCAATTAATTTCAAGGTAGCCAAGTTGGTCAGGTGACACTTGTCATTACCCCAGAGTCTGTGGCTCTGAAGACCTCTGCCTCCTTTCGGGCCGGCTGGGCTTGGTTCCTCAGGCCTGTTGGCACCGATCACAGTGTGTGTGCACTGACAGATGGGGAGCAGCACGCAAACAACCTCCTCTCCAACTCTGCCAGGACAACACAGCCCCTTTCCCCAGAGGCAAACCCCTTCGTCCAGGGTGAAACACTGAAAGATGGGTCAAAAGGTCATAGGAATGGCAATCCAGAAAACTGTTGAGGAGAAAAGTGTTGGGGATCCACGTGGGGCTGATTTTCGTTGTTGTACCAAAATCCCAAGCAGCTCTTGTGCTCGTCACGTCACTGATGAATTCTGATCAGCACAGCTTTCAGTCCAGGCAGGCTGAATAGTTCACCAATTTATTTCAACCATTTGCACTTACTGTCAGAAGTAAGACTCAAACTCTGATTGGACTTAATGCGGATTGGCAAACGGAATCGACTTTTCAAGTGATTTGTCCCAACAGTGAGGAAGAGCCAGGTTGTCGTAGTATTACTACAAGGAAGCAGTCTGTGAAAAATGTCTCCTCTGACACATGGACAGCAATTTATGTAGCAGTTCCACTCAGACACCAGCACGACGAAGAGGGGGACAGGTGTTGGCAGGTCCTGCCACACTGTGTGCCAGTATGTTTTCTTGTAGACTCGCCTTTTACCGAATCATTTTAGGATCGACTGAAACGCACGCAGAAAAGAAAAATGTTCTGAGACAGTCTTTTAGTAGCAATGGAAGTAACTGAAAGCCACTGCTCACCTCATTAAACTGGTGAAAAAGACTGAGTTTGGAGAAAGTTATACTCAAAATCAAAGTTACATGACAATGAAGGAAGTAAAACCCTATTTTACATTGCTGTCATTTTCAGTGTTGGTTAGTGAAACAGAAATGCCGCTAGATAATTCATTATAATGCTGTTTTCAGATCTATATGGCTTAGTATCACATTTGGAGGGTGCCCATCTAATTATCTGTAGTTTTCTGGTTGAAGCAGGTATATGGTATCGCTCTGATTTCATAGATATGGAAGCTGGTCTAAACAAAAATCTTCCTTTGAGTCATGTGATGAGCAAGATTCCTTCTTCAACAACAAGTAAAAGCATCCAAAAAAGAAATCCTCAAGGCAACTTAAAGATGAAGAGTGAAAAATAGAATGCATCCAAAATTTGTCAAATGGGTGTTTACTCCTTAAATTGGTTAGTTTCCCCGTCACACAGGAAGTTTTAGTGCCGTTTGGGGTTTTCTTGCTGATGGCTCGTGAGGATCTGCACGGGACCAGACTGGACCTGCATTAAACAAAGACAGTCTGCGTTTAGACAGAAATCATCTCAAAGCTTCAGGTTCAAAAATAGACATAGGGTCCTCATCAGGCAGCTAATTAGGAGCATCTAGCTTCAGTAACACAGATGAAAACAAGAACCCTGCAATAACTCCCACTTTCATCAAGTTGTAATGTTCACTGTGAAATGCTTCTAGTGATTAAGCAGCCCTTACTGATATAAACTTGGTGAAGAAAACATTGGACGAAATATTAGCAAACACCTCTTAGTACAGCACATTATAATACACAACGACTGTGGCTTCCAAGCAACCGTAAAGATACATAAACAAATCTCTAAAACAAAGTGTATTGCATGGATGCTGTTAACTGACAGACTGAGATAATATTAGCCAAGTGTATCCAGTGAACAAGCTGAGGGATTCCATGACAGAAAAGACGGAACCAACTTTCACATTCATTTTTATTTGACTGTGTCAAATAGCTACACAGCCACACAGTATGAAAGTTATTTGTCCTTCACTGAAGAATCATAATAAACTCAAAATCCCTTAAAAAAAACTGATCCTTCAAATACATTATAGGAGAAAAAGCATCACTCAGAAGCTGAAAGCCAACTCTTTTATAAAAATGTCCCGGCTTTTGGTAAATGAAATATTTATACCAGTATAAAAATAGCTTGAGCACTTTCTTTCTCGGCACTTCTCCCTTGACTGCTGCGCATCTAAACAGGCTTGACAGTGTGTGTGTGTGCATGGGATGCTAAATGAAACAGAGGTTTGTAATCTCACTAGAGATTCTTTAGTCACACAGCTTGTTCAAACGTGCGTTATAACACAGCTTAGCAACATGAATAAAGAAAGTCAAGCACATACAAACTCAGAGACATTAACGTCTCGCCTCTTAAATATTACGTAACAATTCAATATCAATGAGTTCGCCACGGACACGGGCTACAGTGTGCGGCGCAGACATTTCCTTCACTGTTCAACGACGGCAAGACAAATACTGCTACGTTTTGAAAGCACCCAATACAACCCTGTTGAAAAGTGTGGGAAAGACATGTGTCCACAAGCTGCAGTGAATCTATTGAACACACAGTTGCATTACATGAACGCCTCACCAAGCTAACTAACGCTAGCCGGGTAAAGTTACGGACTTAAGTACACCTAAGGTATCGGCCGTGGTGTTTCCTACCTAGTCAGTGCTAATCACCAACTAATAACGTTATCTGATCTGTCGTCACTATGCTGCTAGCTAACTCTGCTGAGTTAACTAAGGTTAATGTTAGCGTAGCAATTGTTAGCTAATAGCTGACGATCCCTAGCTTGATAAGTAGCTCACGAAAACTGGTGGGTAGGTAAAATGAATTAGTATGGCTAGTGGGCATGGTGACTAAAATGCACATTTCATGTGCTGATTGTGTCTAAAATTGTCTATTTAAAGAGCTGTCACCATCACCCAATAGAGGTAAACAGACCTGTCTTCGTTGAACAACACGGCTTCAAAATGGCTACCTTAGCAGCGGTAGCACACATTCATCAGCTTGCTAAGTGCTAGCCAGCTAACTTGCACTTTTTAATGGCGATATCGTGTACCTTCTCCTGAGCCGGGTATAGATTCCGTTGAAGAGGAATTCAGTTAAACATAAATCTGCAAACACTAACGAGATCAAACTTTTTCGCACCTATAAATCTCATTTGTCATACGACAGTTGACGTTTGTTTGGGTTATCGGAGCGCTTACCACTGCCGCTGGCACTGAGGGATTCGAACAGCCTTGACGGTGCTGCGTTCAAGATCTGTCGTGATTATGCAACTTTGTATATGTCCGCCATGGTTGTAGTGTCAAAATTGCTCAGTAGTGACGTTTCTGCCTAATACTTTTAGATTGAAAAAAAGCAACATGTAAAAACTTAAAATGATATAATTATTATATTTTTCAACATTATCTTAGGCATGGTCTTGATTGCATACACAGAGAGGTTTTGCCGTCTTGAATATGACTTAATACCTCCCCCGCCACCGCCAGCCAAAATAGTCGATATCAAATCCAGTCTCGTTTATCTTGAGAATATTAGAAGGCAGACATTTAATCGAGCACCGATCAAATATCAGGCAACAAATGGCCTGTAGTTTAGCTGCATAGTTAATGAAAACTTTGCAACTGTTGCCCACAGTAACCTTGATAAAGGGTCGAATAACATATAGTAGAAGCGTAACCATCACTTAACTGTGTTTTTGGATTGTTACAGTTGGATAACGCTGTACTGCATCACGTTCATCTGGTGGCTATAGGAGGTTGTATGCTAGTTATTAATAGCACCAACGTTAGCCTGTGGTGGTTTTATGATATATAATATCCCAAAGTGCATGTACTGTTGATAGTGTTTTGTTACTAGTCGATGACGTGTTCGATTTCAGGACGAAAATGATCACATTTGCCTGTGGAAGACGCATTTTCTCTGGGGTGAGTTCAGACGTCAGCTTGTTTATAGTAGCATGACTGTGTACAGTAATAGGTCAAGGTGTTTATGCGCTTCTATGATTGTTATGTTCTCAGGTTTCAGTGCTGAGATGTATTCAGCAGATAACCAGGGCACCGAACTACACAACACAAACTCATCCGCTGCTTAAGTCCCAGGCTTCCGCGCTGTTAACGTCTTCCAGGCCGACATCCACCGACAGGTTGTTAAGGATCAGCAGTGTGTGCTGGCCTGCCACACGTCTCTGCCACAGGGATTCACAAGTCTCCTCAACCAGAGGAAGCTCCAAGGAGGGCTTCAGTTTGAGGGCCCTCACCCAAGCTCCCAAACCAGCTCTGCATCTAGGTTTCTCTGGACTTATCCCCTTTCTATCTGTCCCTCTCCTGATGGCTGCTACACAGTCTTTCTATCCAGAATTGGCATATGCTCAGGTGGTTTATGGAGCCTGTGTAGTGTCCTTTCTTGGAGGTGCTCGCTGGGGCTTTGCTATCCCCGCTGGTAGTCCTGCTCAGCCAGACTGGAAGAACTTGACTAACAGTGTGGTGCCGTCTCTCTTTGCCTGGTTGGCACTACTCTGCAGGGATGATATTGCAGAGGGAGCGCTGGTAGTTATCATGGGACTTGGGCTCTCCCTGCACTATGACCTGACACTGCTGCCTGGTTATCCTGCCTGGTTCAAAGCCATGCGAACTGTCCTCACTCTGGTTGCCACCTTCTCGTTGGTGGCTACACTAATAATTAAGAAGTATTGTAAGGAGAAGAAGATCAGAGAGATTCAGAGCTGATTCTATTTGTGCTACAAACACCTTGTTACCTGTAATATACTTTTCAAGACTACGGATGAAGAAATAAATGGAAATTGTTTCATACTTTGATTCAGGTTATTTTACTACAGACTGACACCGATTGTAATTTTTCACTGTAAATCCACAAAAGTTTTTTCTGTTTGCTTGAACGTGTCCATCAACACTCAACAGCCTTCTTGCTTTACAGTAGCAGATCTCAGACAAACAGACAAATGCAGAGCCTAATGAAAAGAGCACTAGAGGTAATGACAACAGACTGACTGTGCTACGGAGCCACAAATTGAGCGAGATGTCAAATGTAATCCCACAGAGCAAGTGTTGCTGCTGTAGTTGTTTGCTCAGGGCACAGAAACTCAGAACATGTTTGTCATATACTGTACATACAATCTCCGCCTCCGGTCATATTAATTAGTACTCATACTACCATAACCATATGTAGTAATGTTTGCCCACGTCTTTGTTTTCTTTTTTATTATGAAATAATAGAAATAGAATGTTGGTTAGTTTCTAAGCCAGCACACACAATATTGATTCATGTGAATATTACAGCTGAAAATTGATAACTGATTTCACTGTTGTGTAATAATGTCTTTCAAAGGAATCACAGAATAGGCAATTCTGTCATTGTTCAATAACTTCATGTAGCTTGATAATGTGACGAGGGTTTAGGAAAACCAACAGTACAGTAAACCGTAAGCGTGAAATGTCAATTATTGTCATGTGTTTCTCATCATAAGGATGCTGTAATGGAAATTCTAGTGAATTCAAGCGCAACCAAGGAGACAATGATACAACAGTCTACACATGTCTGGAGTTAAGAATAGTGACAAGGAGGCACAAGTCTTTAAAAAAATCCTCCAGTGGACACGGTGATCACTGATGTAACAACAGTGCTGTGGTGTTTATGTGCATTAGACATTTCCAGAAATCACTAACCATGAAACAAGTTTCATTTAGCTCCACCATCAAGTATGCTCAAGTTGTCTGATTAAGACTACTCACAAATATTCCTTTGAGAAAAACAGAGAGAAAACAGCCTACTACTAACGATCTTTTTTTTCCCACAAAAAGAAGAAATCCTCCAAAGTAGAACTCATCCACTGAGAAAAACATGTCCTTACCATTAAAAATATCAAATGAAACACAGATGTCCCTCTGGTAATCTTGTAAAATGATATTGAATTGAAAAACAGAGCACAGTGTAAGTGGAGGCAGTTTTCCAGTTGAAGATCTCTGGTCATCGTCCATGACATTTTCAACGAATGCGAAATGTATCATACTTAAAAAACGACTCTAAACCATGTATAAATAACATATATCATGCTGCGAAATCCAACTTCTGTGTTCCTTAAGGTGCAGACGTTTGGTATGATTCATGTGCTGAACTCTGAGTATTTCCGTATATCAGAGCACAGCCAGCCCTCCGTCGCAGCGGCTGGTGATCATGTTGCCCACTTCAGTCCAGGTATCCAGGTGAGGGTCATATATTTCCACAGAGTCCACCGTCACAGGGGCAGAGAAGTCTCTGCTGGCGGCCCTGCCACCGACGGCATACAGCAGCCCATTAACTGCTGACACCGACACACCTGCACGGGCAGTGGACATCGGAGCCACTTCCACCCATTTTTCCTGAAAGACAATCAAAGAGATCAGAAGATGGTTCAAACAGAGATTCTGTTCTAACTCGTACATAAACATGTCAAGTGTTTTTAGTGACACTTTACCTCTTCTGGACAGTACCTCTCCACTGTCTCCAGTGCTCCCAGTGCCTCATTCCAGCCGCCCACTGCGTAAATACAGTTATTCAGACAAGCGACACCCACGTAGGCTCGACGTGTGACCATGACAGGCAGGGCGCTCCATCGGCGAGAGATTGGGTCATACACTTCGGCTGAACGCAACTCCATTCCTTCATCACTGATTCCCCCAATCACATAAATGAATCCTAGTAATAATAATAGTAATGGTGGTCATTAACTGTCCTGCATTGACGGAGCTGCTTCTACTGGTAGTAAACATATTCAAGAAGGAAGGTTCAGTAGCATCTGTAATCGTGAGTGAACTGTTTGTGACACTGGAAAAAAAATTTAAAAATAGAACCAGATTGCACACAATTATTTTCTCTAAAAGAGGACAATCACCTTGTAGCTCACAACAGCCAAAGTAATAGCGGGGAACTGCCATGCTGCCGATAACCTCCCACTTGTTCTCCTCTGGGTCATACCGCTCCATTGTTTTCCCAATCTCAGAGCCAACCCAACCACCTATCAAAGAACAGAGCAGTACTATTAACAGGATTTCCCCCTGGATGTTAGTTACTTATCTGGTTCAATAATTCACTCAGTTATTTAGCATTATGTTGCTTTGAGTACCTCGTATGGATCAAACACATTTTCCATGATGCAGTTTGTCAGACCATTTTACAGCTGGTAAATGTCCATGTATTTACTGTACTATATTAATTGTATTACTGTTCACTAAGTAGTACCAGTAGTAAACTGATCTTCATGTGTGAAATTCGTGGAAATGTCCCTTCAAAGTGACTACCAGCTTGTGCTGTATGCATTTTGGTTCATCTGTGGTGCTAGTATTACTTATATTTACCAAGTGCATAGAGAGCACCATGGCAGGGGCAGACACCAACTCCACAGCGAGGAAAGTTCAGAGAGGCCACAGCTGCCCACTGTTTTGTCACTGGGTCATATCGCTCTGTACAGTCAAAAATCATTGAGTCTTTCTCCCCTGGTGAAGACAAAACAGTGTCAGACCAACTCAGCTTCAGTCATTTTTGGGGTTGAAAACTTTCCAACTCTCACCTCCCACAACGTAAATCATGCCCTCCAGCACAGCAACCCCCAACCCACTGCGCGCCTGATGCAGGGATGACACAGTCGTCCAGTACTGGTTGAAAGTGTCAAAACGCTCCACACAGCTTAACGCCCGGCTGTCACTCCAGCGGCCGCCCTGCAGCCGAGTGTAGCCTCCTAACACGAGGACAAAAGTAAAGGCCAAGGATGAAGTAGCATACCTGGCACTGCTTATTTCTGTCAGATATCTGTCTTTTTTAAACTATCTTCATTAGGAAATTGAATTAGTTGAGACTGTCTGAGAAGAGGGGGACTTAAAACAGCACCTATGGCATAGAGGTACTTCCTGGCTTTTCGTCTGGGTCTCATCTTGGCTGGTTGTAGCTGACTGTAAGTCTTATTTTCTTTGGGAGACTTTGTAACTTCGGTGTATTCCTTAAGTAGAGTCTGCAGCGCCACCCGCAGGCTGAAGTCTGTGATACCTTCATTAATGACAACATATCAAAAATATGTAGATTGTGGGTAAAGTGTGTCATGTAATCAACTATAAGGCAATATTTAAATAGTAATATGTATCATGTAAGTATGCGACATACAACAAAGTCACACATTTCTGATGGCTGATCTACTTACCCTCTATGTATTTGAACAGTCTCTGTGGGGAAAGCAGAGGAAAGCGAACTGGTTCCAACACCTCCACAACATGTTTTTTCCTCTTTGCCACATCCTGCAGAACCCAGTCCATGGCCGCGGTAAATACCTGGTACTCATCCTCAATTCTCAGCTCCTCACTTCGTAGCAGCCTCACCAACTGGTCCTTCGACAGGCTCTTGAACTCATCAGTGATGCACACCTAAAGGACAGAAGTTGTTAGAGACAAACTGTAAACGTAAAATGTACAGATTCTCTTTTAGCAATATGGATAACATGAATCGATTTCTGAGTGGATCTGGGTGGGGTTTTACTGTTTAAATCCTAAGTCTGTATATCTAATTCAAGTAATGTGTCATAGCAAGACAAACAATGACACCTTCCATGTTCTTACCTCCAGGAAGTGAACATGGATGTAGTTCTCAATAAACTCTAGCATTTCCACACAGGCAATCTGTTCCAGAAACTGAAAGACGCCCACACAGTTGGATGGGTCCATGTGAACTTTTAGAAACTCTCCACAGATAGACACCACCTCGTTCAGCTGCAGCATGTCTGCTGCCACCATCAGCTCCTGAACGTTCTCCACAGTTACGCTGATCACTCCTGTGAAAAAAGAAGTAAAGTTCCATTAAAAAATGCAACAAATCTATCAAATGTATCTGATGATGTGCATATTGGTATTGGTACGAACCTGTGTATATAAAGTCCAGCAAAACCTCAAAGACTACCGTGTCCACGCCAAGGATTTGCACTTCCTCTTTATCTGCCTCCCTCATCCCCCCAGAAAACAGAGCAGAAAAGTAAGGGCTGCTGGCAGCAAGCACCAGGCGGTGCACCCTGAAGACCTGTTCACCAACCTTCAGCCCAACATCACAGAAGTCAGTGCGGAGTCGCATCTTATTAATCTGGGCTAGGATGAGTCTGGCGTAGCGATCTGAGGCCAGCAGAGCCTGCTCATACCCCTGGGTTGCCATGGCAGCCCCAGCATCACCACCACAAGCAAGGGGTGTAGATACAGAGATGGAGGACATTACTGCTGGGGCAGCACTGTTCAGTGGAGACCCTCCTCTCTAGTGAGTCTCAGCACGATACAGACCTGAAAGTCACAACCAAAACCGACAAAGAGTCACAGCTGAGTGTTGTGTAATAACAACAGAATTTGTTTTTAACAGCAATATTATAAAAGATAAACATGTGAAAGAAAAGCTCTAATGCATAAATGCTGAGGCACGTTGGACTTTGAAAAGGTAAGCAACTGTCACCCTCGTTGTTTCTATATTACATATAGAAAAACACACCTGCAGTTGTTAGCCAGGCATGCTAACAAACAAACTCAACTATCAAATTAAACAGTAACGCTCATCCAAGACACGACCCAAACTGTCAATTCACAAAGAATTACAGGCATGTTACTAAAGACTTTAGCTTGTTTTTAGCTGCGACTTACCCATAAGTTTACTGATGAGGATGCAGACAACTTCCGTCGTCCTGCACACTGTCGATTCGTTTTCCTGGATCGATTGCTCCGGTCTGGTCTAATCAATCCCCGATATTACTGAACAAATGGTGGTTCTTTCTTTGGGAATAAAACTTCAAATTAGGCAGGGACAGGTTTTTTCTCGTTTTGTTTATATTGTTTTTACTATTATTATTATTATTTTTATTGCGTTACTTTTAAAAAATCGAATCAGTACAGTTTGCGGGTAGTAATATCCAACGCCAGATGGCGGTGTTGCCTTTGAACATGCTGCTAAACAAATTAAAGTCCATGACAAGAAACCACAAGAACCTACCATGTAAATTATCATAGTATTCTTACCATGTCAGGCCCGAGCAGAGTGGTAATTTTAGATGTAGCCTTTCTCACTGTGTTGGCTGTAACCTCCTCCACTGGAGACTTGACCAAGCCTACAAACTAGCCTGCTCTTAGACAGTGGCACAGGGTAGTCCAGTTGGTTTTAATCAGTAGTTTGGGATCAAATTAGGTTAAATATTATGTTGGAAACTTGTTATTACATTCAGAACTCTAGCACTGCTTGGGCTCACTAAACCTGTCTGGCCCAATGAATTAAGGTTTAAAGAAAACGCCTCTGAACTAAACTTTGTAATATCTGGGTTATTAGCTTGTCCATCCATGCTAACCTACAGAAAGACACACGGTTGACCCGTAAGATGATCTGTGACACACCTGAAATACAAACCCCGTAACATGTGTCACATAATTTAAGTTTAGCAGCCACTGGTGTACAAGAGAATATACGGTGGTGTGTTGGTCAATGAAAGCTCACATGCCAACCTGGCTACTGTTGAATGGGCTTCTCTCTTGTTGCCTCGCATTGTTAAATTTTTCACAGTGTTGTGTTTCTCTAAAGGCCATCCAGTATGGCTGCAGCTGTACAAGTGGCTTATTGGACACAGCTTAAATGGACTCTTTGTAAACCAATAAAAGCTCAAATCAGTGATGGCCCCCTTACTTTGCATCAATTGGTATTGGTAAAGGAAAATTCAGTATATTGACGACAATAGTACCGAGTTGTGTCAAATTCAGAATTTCTATTAGTAAAAACATGCTTTTAGCACAGATTGTAAATCAAAGCAATTATTTATGTCTATGATGTGGTATATTTTTAATGTATAACATTTAAATGCTCATCAATGCTTAGCCCTAACTTGGGTCCACGTTTATCAGAGAACTCAATAGTGGCACAATGTCTTACCACGCGAGGGCGAGATATGTGTTAAAAACAATATATATTTTTAGCAGTCGTGAGGTGATTAGTGCTGTTTTGCAATTCAAGTATCTGATTTATGTTGCAGTGCCCTCCACTCAATCAACGTATTTAAGCAACAGATGATACATACTGGCATGGCACATGGACATAATAATAATAAGAAAGGTTTTCTTTAGCTTACAAAGGCATTTGAATTGAATTGAAAAAGTTCACATGCATAATATATCTCCATTACTGGTGTTAAAAAAGATCTGCTGACGCTCCACTAAAAACATTATGTTAAACATAATGACAGCACTAATATGCATTATTGCTATTGTTATGTTTTTTATTTGTAACACAAATGAGCTTTTTGTTCCTTGTACTGCTGCCTGGGCAGGTGTCTCTTGTAAAACAGGTTTTAATAAGTAGGTGAGGTGTTAAAATGAATTTGAACTTAGTGTCACACACTTCTTGTACTTACAGTGAATCTTTTACAGTGTGAATATGCTTTTTATCTCATGAATGACTGTAATCTCTCTTTTTTTCTCCTACAGGCAATGTTTTTGCTAACCATGAGCATGATTATTTTCTCTGATTATCATGTGTCTCCGTTGTGATGATAGGAAGCAGAGTGTTTGCCTTGCTCCCATAGTCTCCCATGCTGTGGGAGAAAAAGTAAATAGTATGAGGGTCATTCTATGGAAAGTGGTCACTGTAATTACCATTCTGTTTTTAGTACAGTGTATGTCTGAATTTTTCATCAGGCCTCTGTCCTCTGGTTAGACGATTCACCAGGAAAGAAAAACATCACGAGATGAAACTGACAGCTTGAGGGATCTTATGGGAGTATGTAGAGTTCAGAGTTTACAGAGTGCTTCAATTGACTTTAAATAATACCAGAAAACAGAATATTAGTAATTACAGAACTGTGGTAGTTGTAGAGTGTTATTATTATTTCTTCAGCTGTGTTCATAATCTACTGTAAATGATAAGGGGGGGTTTCATTTTACATTCCTATTATAAATTTCTTCCTAATACAAACAAACATATTTTATTTGCTAATGTTATCACAGGAAGATGTTTGCTGTCATATTGCCAGACAAGTCTCTAGACCTCACCTGACAGGACTTGTGAACTGTGTAACCCTTCCTTATCTTGGCTGAGCTCACTGCGTACAGTGTACATATGGTATTATGCTTTCAGGCCAAACTGGTTTCTGATTTTAACTCCGGAGTTTCTCTGCCATCTACTGTGGAGTCAGTTACTGTCAGGCTTGTGCCACATTGGTCTGTTGGCCATGAGCCTGCTGGTTATTTTTTAATATTTGTAAGTGAGTTGAACTCCCATAGCTGAACAGATGCTGGTGTTCTTTATTTATTACAGGTGAAATCTAAGGGATTCTTCTCTACTGAGAAATAGAAACTCAAAATGACACAATATGTCTCTGGTTGAGGAAATCATGCGATCTGATGGGCATTTATCCAAAAGGAAAGTTATTATTTTTCAGTTTTGCCAGTGTCCTGCTCTACCTGTTTCAGTGAAGTGGGACCGTCTTCCATCCCTGCCTTACACTGGTATCTCCAAATCTGATTTGGGTGTGAATCAGACTGGCATTTCTACTAAATATTTAGTCAGCAATCACTAGTATGTCATCCCTAATAAGAGCTTACTTTTCTTTTAGTCAGCCAAAAAGCAAAAATGTACAATTGTATGTACTGTTTTAATAATATATATCATCCTTTTGAGACCTCAGGCAGTATTGAAATGGGTCACTGGGAGGACATATGGCTCAACAATCCCTAAGCACTTTAATTTGAGTATTATCCTTAATATTCAGTTGAATGCATAATTCAATGTCTTGTTTTGCCACAGCTTTACATTTGGGCTTATTGTAAGCAATCAGACATTTTGTTATTTGAGATCTTGTTTAAGAGGATATCCTTTAAGAGGGCGTTATTAAAGCATAAAAATAGAAAAATGCCCTTACATACAAACATCCACAACATCATTTCAAGTCTAAAACTTTTGATGTGCATCATTTACCATAATTCCCTCAGGCTTGGAAAAAAATTTTCAGCTCAATTTTATAGCTTTCTCATGACCTCATCAGTTTAGTGGGAGCTCAATCTGTGACCTAAAGTCATTAAAAAATCTTACATTACATACAAAATGCATTTAGATGCATACACAACATGAATGCAACTTCCTTAGCTTACATGTGTGTTAGAATTACAGAGAAAAGGCACATGTAAGGCTAGTATGTTTAACGGTCCGTTGCATACATGCTGCTTGGCAGGCAACAGGATCTCTCGTCCTCAGCCTATAAACCAGCTATAATGTGAGCTTGTAAAAAAAAGAGAGGAAAAAAAATCCGTCTCTTATCGATTCTGCCTCCAACATAGCAACGTGTCGCTGATTGGTCGACGCGCCGCTCGTTCTCGGCGTCCCATTGGTGGATCGGGTAGCGTGAAACCTGTGGTCTCGGACGGAGACAGCGGGGAGGAGAGACGCGATTGGCTGCGGCCGAAGTGAAAGCGTAAACCTCTTTCTCTGAAAGCCTGCGAGGCAGTTGATGGTGTATGTATTTTAGGCGTGACTCCAGAGGTAATTCGTCCTACCGCACCCCTGGCTAGGACTTATTTAAATTGAGGACTATAAAGCAAATGAATATGAATTTAAACGAGCACGTTTAAGACATAGATCTGCTTACACGGAAAGAGAAAAGGGAGGAAAGTAGAGATGGGATGTGTATGTTTGAATAAGAAAAAAACGAAGACGTGGGGGCTGGGTTTTTACATGGATTAAACCCAGACTCAGCCTGCTCAGGAAAATAGGCCCGAGTAGTGTAAGCCAAACTGCTGTAAAAGCAAATAGGTTTGGGTTATTGCCAGATGGGTGTGTTTCAGGTTAAAGGAAATGTAGGAAAAGCCCAAGCTGACATTTCCAGCACTCATTTTTTATCCTATCCTGCACAAGAGTTGGAGAACTGCACATTTTGAGCAGCACTTTCCTCTTGTTCCTCCTCCTCCTTTCCTGTCTATGTTACCCCGCACACTCTCTCGTCACTCACTCACACAGCCTGGCAGTGACTCAGCGCTGGCACAGTCTGTCCTCTTATCTATCTCCACTGCATCTGGTCCATCCTCGCCGAACACGCGTTTGGCCTGTCTCTGCGCTGACACAGGTAAGAGGGAGTAATCCGTGGCCTGGAATTGAGGTTGTCCCCAAGTACATCCTTGCCCTCTCTACCTCATTAATCTCTACCTAACATAGATCTAATGTAATGGTTAAAAAGAGGCCACCTGTTGCTCCTATCACAGCCAGTATTGGTGTCACCCAGGGTCATCATCATCATCGGTGTTCACTATCTAACACAAGGGCTTTTTTAGAGTTCGAAAGTGTGGCTTTAGATTGAAACGTTAACATGGTAATTGTTTGTATTTGGGTTAGTGGTGTTAATTGCATGATAAAGCTGCAGCTACCACATATTCACAAGGTACATTCCTTTCACAGGAACTTCAAAAGTTGTTTAGTGCTACATGTTCCTAGTGAGATTAGTTAGGTTCCATACATTTTTTCATAGTGACTCAACGGCGACCAGACTGAGTAGGGAAAGAGCCAGCACATATCCTGCTATTGTCTTCATCGCTTCCTTTCTCTTCCATCTGTCTGCAGTGTGTCCTCCAGTACCCTCGCCGCCTGCTGACCCAAAGAAAAGCTCATCAGACTACAGTGGCAAATTTTAGGTAACTAGTTGCTTACTTTAAGTCATTGTGTGTCTTGTATTTGGCAATTTTTCTACATGTGACAAAAAATAGCTCCTACATTTTTTTATGTGGCTACCTTAAATAACTGAAAATGAAATTGTGCACCAGAGGAAGAAAAACAAATTGTGTTAAATTGACAAAACCCTCATCAGTTTATTGTCTTTCAGCAAGAAAAAGGTCAGGATCTCACATTGCTTAGCTTCACCTGAGGAGTTTCCTCAGTCACCCAGTAGAGATGTGTTTTTATAAGAGGCTTAATCACCTTCCTTCCACAAACCAACCTCAGAAATACATTTTGCAGTTTCTCTGTACAGAGTATCTATTGTCTGCAAACTTGGAAAATGTGCCAAGTTCAACATGGATTCCTTTCCTTTTAAGCTATGTAGGCTGCATGTCATGAAAAACATTCATAGCTCGGAAATTGCCACAGTTCAAGTACTGGAGGCAGGATACTTCCGGACCTCTGGCAGTTCACACAAACATCGGAGGCCACATCATAGCGACACCACCAAAGAGAGTGCATTTTTGTGGCAAACGCCAACCTCTCATAACACCATTACCTTCACCATCATCGTCATACATTGCAACAATAGAAATACTGTTGGATTGCACTTTCTTCAAGCTTTCATCTTGTGGCATGTTTATAGAAAAAATATATATAGAATACAAAAAGCTTATACTTCTTTGAGTAACAGAATATAACATACAGTACTTCAGATTATGTTTTGATCAGCACATCAGCAGGTGTACATAAATTGCCCTCCCCTTGCCCCGATGCAATTACCAAACTAAACAGGGATGTAGTTTAGCTCACTATCAAGTGCTTTGGTCAATGGGAATAACATTGAGTATACTTTTACAATGGTATTCTACAAGATGTTAATGCTACATAATTATCCACGCTATATGAATGTCTGTTAAGAAAGGGACAAATTGTCAACATACACCACGACGTTTCATATATTCACACGTGGCTTTTACTCATTAATATTTTGGTCCACAAAACTGATACGACAAAATCAGCCTGTTTACAGCACAATTTTTCCTCTCACGAATTCACTAAAGTAGTGTGTGTATATATATATCTATATATTTATATATAGATATATATGTTTTTTCTTTTTTTTTAACGAGGGAAATGGAGATATCCCAGAACGTCAGCTCGGACAAAGCTGAAGTCAAATAAAGGTGCAGCACCCTGATGTCAGTGAGCAGTTTTCTGGTTGTTAACATCCCTACGGAATAGGTGTCCGTTAAACAAGCCACAATAAATGAAGTACAATTTTTTCTGAAAGCTTAAACAGTCTCTTTGAAAAAAAAAGAAAAAAAGTTTTAGCTGACATTCAAGTTCCGGTCCCACTTCAATCTGTGAAATCCCTTTCACAGAAACCGTTGGAATCACTGTAGTGCAAAATTTGACACAATGCACCTCGATGCAGTCGTTCTCGCAGGATACAGTAAACATGTCCTTTCCTCTGTCTCCGTCAGATTACATTTCCGGTGCGGCAGGCGGGAGCCCCGCTGTGTGTTTTGGAGTCTGTAAGAGTTTGTGTTCCTCTGCGTTTTGCGAAGGTGTGGCTGCAGCTTTGGCATGTACTGGATGTGACAGCCGAACATCCAAGGCATCATTGTGTTGCACTAAGGAGTGCAGGCGATAGTGCATGACAAGTTCTTTCAGTGAGCAGTGGACGTCGTAGGGCTCAGCGAAGCCGTAGCCATGTGGTGTGCTGTAGATCATGCAATGCTTCACTTCTTCGTTCACACTGAAACACGAAAGAAACATCATATCACACACTGGCACACAGTTACAGCAGCAATATTAAAATTGACCATTAGAACATCTTATACTCACACAACTGAGCAGGCGTAGCATCCCTGTTTGCTGCTCTCACGGATCAGGAATGTTCCGGGAGCTTTCCCTTGAAGCATTTCCTCTGCCTGCGTCCGACTCAGTTCACCGACAAACCAGCTCGTCTCATCCTGATGTGGCAAATTCTTCTCATCTCCTTTCAACACGTACGTGCTAAATAAACAAGACTTATATTGTAAGTACTGTGTAATCCAGTTGTAAATTAAATTATAATAAACATATGAGAGTTTTGTAATAGCAAATAATTATAAACATAGTTGTAATTTGTTGAAACTTACTCATCAAGGCTGTCACGTTGAATCCCCAGCCAGTCATTTATACGCTTCTGGCGTACACCTTTGTGATTAAGCCAGCTGTAGGAAAAGGTGCAACGAAAGGTTTAAGTTTTTGGTAAAATCCTACCAGTGTGTCATTGTTGAATATGTATGCAGTGATTTGCAGAGCAATGCTACTTACTTGAGGTACTGGTCTCTGATGTTGCGCAGCTGGATGAGATCGGGCCGCAAACTGTTCATCTTCCTGTCCGTCTCCCTGTAATCGTCCACCTGGGTCCTCAAGTCCTCCTCCAAATGGATTTTGCTGTCGTAGATCTCGCCAAGTCGGCACTTCAGCTTCTCATAATGTATCAGAAAGCTGAAGAGGGAAAGTAAAGATTGTAGGTCTAAATGGCGTTTGAGGAATACTGGCTACGCGCACTCAGAGATAAACTCAAAATGTACGTATATATCACATAATGAGGTACCTCTCCAGGTCTTTGTTGGCCCCCTCTGACTGATTGCTCCTTTCAAACTCCTCCCCATAACGCTCCTGTTCCCGACACTGCTCCTCAAAGATCAGCATTGTCTCATTGAAGGCCTCAATTGCTGTTCGCTTCATCTGGATTTCCTGCATCACACATGGAGCACATACAGTAAGAGAGCCTGATAAATGTAACTGTGGCATTAGTGTGAATGTCAGAGACGGTCTGTGCTGAAATGTTTACCTGTGAGGACTTTGTGAAGGCTTCGTAAAGACGATCAAACTCTTTTGACTTCTCCTGATACCGACATTGAACCTCTTTGAGCTTTCTGCCTGTGAAGTCGACGTTGTTCTCTTTTACCTGAAGTCAAAGTGTGAAGTACACATTGATTGTTAACCAAAACTCCCTGTTATCACCCGCATTTCTGTTCTGTCAGACTGATCAACGTTGTTGCTGAAAGACTTAAGATAATGGTTGTTACTAACCGGCTGGAAGCGGGACACGGGATGAGTGAGCATCAGGTCCAGTGTGGCATTATATTCCACCAACGGATGGTGCTGGTAGTGCCAAATGAGCTCCACCACTGAAGTGAATGTGAGGGGGTCGGAGAAACCGTACTTCCCATCATGGTGGTAAATCTTGATCAGCTTGTTGTGCCCGTCTTTCCTGTTGTGATTATTAGAGTAAAATAAAACGTTATTAGAATTTGGGGGAGTGTTGCAGTGAGAAAAGGATTCTTCTCTTTTTCCTCTGCTCACCTTAATGTCAAGGTGAAGTCTCCTTGCAGCTTTGTGGATGCATCGCGTACCAGAAAGGAGCCATCGGGCGCGTCTCTGAGCACCTCGTTTACCTCCTCCCTGATGTAAAATCAGTTAATGGTTAATGGATTTATTGTGCCGATGTGTGGAACAGTCAAATAGTATTCTAACGTTTGCAGCGCTGATGGAAGACGCATTAAGACACAATACCTGGTTATGTCGCCCCAGTAATATTCAGCGTCCTGCAGCGAATATGCAGGTGGTGAAAGGCAGTTGTTGTTGTTCATGGTGGTGGACACTGGCTTTGTTGACCTGGGAGGAAGAGCTGCAAGAAAAAGACGAAGAATGGTGATAAAAATGGTGAGAATGACTGAAAATGATCAAGTTCGTGTGTTTAGGATGGATGTAGCATTGTCAGTGTTCCCGTCTAGCACCGCGAGCCTCCCTCTACCAACACACAGGCTCTGTCACACCCTCGCTTGATGGAGCCTGAAGAGAGGGCAAGCCTGGGCATGTTTCCAAAGGTGTCACTTGCCAAATCTCTATCAGGCTCTTCAACTGTGGTCAGCACAATCAAATAAGGAAATGTGGCAGCTAGTGCTCACCTCTGATCGTTTAACTTCTACTGGACACGTTTTATTTTATGAATTAGGTGTGTTCACAATTGGGCATTAGACTGCCTGCAAGTAGATAGAAGTCTAGTTTCCAAACTCTGCAGCTGCCTTTGGCACCGTCCTGGATTGCATGAGAGGCATTAAATAGACTCTTGGACCACCCCTCCCATCTTATAATCACCGCACGCACACAGCTCTTCATGAGTTTTCCATCAACCAAAAAAACCTGGCCGTTTTACTGAAAACGAAAAAGAGGGCAAACCGCATCAAGAGGAGGTGAAGGGCGATATGTTTCACCGCAGGACAAAAGTGCCTTTCATGAAGCAGTTAGGGGGAACACAAGAGCACCCTCACAGAGGAGAAATGTGGCTTTCTCGCACCATCCGCTCTCCTCCTTCTCTGACCTTAAAATAAACAAAAGGCAGGTGCAGCAGGCACAAAACGAAAAGCACCAGCTCCTGGACTCAGCAGAATGAAATCTGCACACCTTCCCCCACTTTCTTTCCCGTGTGCTGCCAAGAGGCTCCACAGGCTTCCAAGACCCACATGCGCACAGCAGCGCAGGCGAGAGCCACGTAGCTCAGTCAAGAAGAAGAAGTTTGAAGAACTTAAGTCTTCAAACTTCCCCGCAGGGCTGCCACTTCACACTTCTTCGTTTTATTCACTGTAGTCATGATGCAGCTCTGGGTGGTTTCTTACGATAAGACGCAGCAGCAGCAGCACACAGACGTCTGCGCACTGTTACGACTCTGTAATAACGCCTCGGTCAAATGACTACTGGAAATGAAAAGCCAAGTGTTCGTCGTGTGGTCATGAGACGAGCCCCTCTGGTCCGCTCGCCTGTAGCATACTTTCAGAGCTGGCACACACAAATTAACTCCGGCTGGCTGCGGACAAGAACAAAGCGGTCGTTTCATGCGGCGCTCGTTAACGCGCGGCCAGCGACGTCCCGGTGAACTCGGAGCCCTCGCGCCGTGGGACACCTTTGGTGAAGCCTGCTCTGGTTCAGCAGCAGATGCGTGTCCGCTGCGCGATCATATGGGCTGCTGGGACAAAAGAAAGGAGGCGAGCCACTGCGCCTGGTCCACCGAAGGGTATTACGTAATTGGCAAGTGAACTGCGCTACGCATGCCTGGGCAATGCCTGCGAGGAGCGCAGCGAGCGCCGACGACGGTTCTTTTTACCGACACCTGCACTGCCGTTAGGGGATGTCAGTTTTAGTACGAATGTCACTTAAGGGAAAGCCATCTAAATAAAGAGCAAAGCAAAAAAAAAAAAGAGACAGAATAAAGCGTCTCCCGACCCCCCGCAGACCAGACAATGACTGGCCCTCTCCACTAATTTACCTGGTGGTGCTTGATCCATTTCGATGTAAAATAAACCTTCGGGAGGATAAATCATTCCTGTTTCACCAGAGTAGTCCAGGTTGCTTTTGTTGTCTTTGTGCGCAATATAAAAAAAATGCACGTTTTGTCTGACCAAATTTAGTCAATGCAGGCGCAGACGCCACGTCTCACATCGGTTTAGACGAAAAGAAAACTCCTCAGATGCCGAGTCCATAAAGTTCCCAAAGTCCAAATGTCTTCTTTTAGCATAGCCTGCCTAGGTGGAGATTTTTTTTGTCATGTCCTGTCTGTTCGCTGGAGCTCTACTTTACTTCATCTCGGAAGTGGAGCGACTTTAAAGGGCTGTTCGGAACATCATCTTGGGACGGTCCAATCGGCTGCGGCAGTAGGGGGGGGGTCATTTTCCCCAAGTATTCACCGTCACAGCAAACGCACAATCACGTTTCTATTTTAGCAGAGACGCACTGCACTGTCTCGGTTAAGTATAATCTTAAAACAATATTTACTTTGCCTATTTCCACTAACATTTGCGCAGTAGATTACGCACGAGTCACCCCTACATTTTAATGGTACGTCCGGTTCATTCACTTGCGGTCGAGCTGCACTGTAACAGCTGAAAAATTCCTTGCGGGGCATGAATGGAAAGGAAAAACCTGCTCTATTAGCTTGAATCATTAAACGTGAACACGATCTAGCGTCCATTTTTAAAGGCTTTGTTTAATTTCAATCAAAGCAACAAGGAAATAAAACCATCCTTGCGAGTTTAGGTGCGCCCTAATTTGCTGCCCAGTAAATAGGTTGCATTAAAATGACATCATGTTTTCGGCCTTATGATAGTCAAACAGTTTTCATCTGTTTGGCATTCAGAGTGAGCTTAAACCCTTTTGTCTGAGAGGTGATAGATTAGTCTGCCTAGCTGGCAAGTGTGTATGATATTCTTGTTGAGCTTGTCGAACATGTTCAGCAGGCAAAAATGGTACTTGAGTTGTCTCTGCTCATAATTATTGTCTCGTGGAAGACGCAATATGTAATGTCAGTTGTGTGAACACTGACCTAAAAGTGAATATAGAGCGCTTGGGAGGATTTTTATCATATGATGTTGAGTATTTCTGTCTTTCTAAAAATAGTATTATTCCTATCTCCTCTCATGTGTTCATGTTGGATGAATACACGCATTATTATACGCTCATGACACAGAATGTCACTGTGCTGTAAATTTAAACAACCAGGACCTCATCCACCAGTTGACATTAGTGGCTGCAGGGAGAGTGAAACAGGGCCTGCATGGTCAGAGGTCTGTCTCTGTTGGTGTCCAGGCGTTTATAGCTTGTCCCCTTTTGACCCAGTGGAGGTTATTGCCTCCAGCATTCCTTTTTCCCCTCAGTTAGATATTTCCTTCCTTGTTCAGTGAGTGACCATGAAACACCATAAACCAACTACCATGATCTAGCAAATTACAACGAGACAACACAGCCATGCTTCACACACACACACACACACACACACGTGCATGCGGGTATTCTATGGAAACAACTAATTAACTTTGTTAACGTGTTAAGGAAAAACTAAATCAGTGTGTCGTTTGCATGTTTGTAAAGCTGTTCAGTGCGCCAAATGGCTGTTGTAGGATGTTGGCAAGCCTCTTTAGGCATTAGATTTACCATTTGACAGGTATGTAATTGCATGGGTGTGTGCGCACACTGGGTGAATGTGCTCACATGCGTCTGCGACTATTTGTGGGTGCAATGTATTGGGTGTTTGCTCGTGTGCCTTCTATGCGTTCCTACTTTAAGAAGCCTTGATGTCTGTCACAGCATGTCCCTTGGCTGCTACCCAACCCCCCTCCCTCTCCTGGTGTCAGAGGAGCACAGAATTTGCCCCCTCAACTTCTGGGTCTGACCTTTGTGACACATTTCACTACCACCTCTTTCTTGAAACACAACAGCATCGGGGCTCCAGATACACCAGTGGAGAACAGTGAGACACACTGAGCTACAGTCTCTGAAGCTCTGTGTTTGAGACATGTCGCCCCTGTGATTAGCATTAGAAAAAACTGAAATATTTTGTGGCGCACTGTGTATTCACATGCGTGCGTGCGCCATTTTTGTTCTGAGCGTTTAGTAGCCAGGGTGAGGAGAGCTGACTCGCAAGATAAAGCTAAAGGCTCTGCAGCCCAGATCCAGGCAGTCCTGATGGGATCAGTGAAGGCTAAACGTAAGATTAACGAGATAGGCTGATACTGCAAGCCTGCCAGCTGCCTGCTAGCTGATGTGACTCATCTTGATATTCACCACCACAATATGACACGGGACTGTGGGAGGGCTGGGAAACTTTGCAAGAGTTTTAAATTGACAGACAGACGTTCCCTGTCCTAAATGTAGACAACAGTGAAACTGGGTGTTGGAAACATAGAAAATTTGCTAATTTCTCTGGTCACTAAATCGGTGAAATACACATAAGAGCTAAAGAAAATAGGTCATTAATTTATTGTGGGATGGTTTCTATCACAAAAAGTCCAAATGACAAGTATTTGTAGAGTGAGTGGAACAATCTCTTGGCTTTCTAAACAAATGTTTGTTTAGACTTGACTAATAGCTATCTCAAGGAAAATTGTGCATTAAGTGTTTCCATATTTGCTATGCAGTGAGATGTAGGACAGGTTTTATCTGGATGTATTTTGTTTGTTGTCCATCAGAAACGACTAGAAGACACAACACAGAGAAACCAAGTCAGGCATTAGATCGGTTTGCCAATGTGGGTATCTGTGTCACGGTCTCGCATTGTAGATCTGGGTGAACTGCACATCTCTCAAATCTTCTGTACTGTAGTGTGCTGCTATTCACGGCCATTGAAGGGAAGCATAATGGTCTTGGCAGGGCATTTGACATTCACCATGGAGAGACTGTGGGGTTTCCCTGATCAGCAGCCAGAACCAGCACACAAGGCATGCACTAGTTCTGCCAGAGGCAACTCAACTGTGGACAGAGTGTAGGGCGGCTATGGTCTGGCCCCCAGGACCCTGCCATTGTGGAAATGTAAGTGGGGACAGTGTCTGAACGGCTTGAGTTGGAACAGAAAAGTTTGGATGACCAAAACTATGAGCTTCAAATAGCTGGGCCCTGGGAAACATAGCTTGTTCTTTTAAGAAGGTCAAAGAGAAGCCAAAAAGAAGAAAAAAACCCCAGAAAACTGATGATGTTGGAGGGAATGTTAAATTTGAGGCTTCTGTTACTATAGACATCAGCAAAACGGACATACCATTTTTCCATATGCTCCAGTGTCAGCGTGTCTGGCTTTTTTCCCTGTGTCCTCCGCATTTGCACCCGGTGGTCATACTCACCACTCATCATCTGTCACTCCACTCTGCCAGAGCCTAATCTTACTATCAGAGTTGACAACTGAGGTACTTGTTGCATCCCACCACACACTGGCTTCCAACTGAGAGTGTGAGTTATGCTGAGGATGATGATCCTCATATTCTACAGAGGCCTCCCCCGCCTCATGTGAAGTGCCAAAAAAAGGCCTTTGCATGAAGATGAATGTGTGCTGTTAGGTTTATGGGATTTGTGTCAATAACCCAAGGAATACTCAGACTGTATTTCTGAACGATAGTCGACTAAAGCAATGTATTAGTTCGAGTATAAATTTCTCTAATATTTCTCAGTACTCGTCATGAGTAAATGCTGCAAATCCCACACACTCCACAAATAAGGACATTACTGTACAGTGTTACCAAGAAGGTGCAAAAATAGAAAAGTCATGTTGCAGTCAGCCCATCTGCACATCGGAGTCAGCAGAACTTCTGTTCTACATTCTGTCAACTCCTTACAGAGAGGAGTCAGTCAGTCAGTCAGTCAGTCAGTGAGTGAGCACAGGATTCACGGCTGAAAGCTCTGTGATGTTAAGCTAGTCGCATCACTCTCTCTCTCCACACACACACACACACACACACACACACACACACACACACACACACACACACAATTCCAGCCTTTCATGCAAAGCAACGTTGAGAAGCTGCTGCCTCTTTCAAGCTACTATCCTCAGCTACACAACCATCACATCAGCACTATAACTCTATTAGGCACAGCTCCAGGACACACTAAGCAACCCATACACCACAATGGCATCATTGTCAGTGGGAATTGCAGCCATTGTCATCCATGCTACAGGATTTATTCCCCTCCTCCCATATTGTGACCTTCACCTCTGACCCCAGCTGCCACCTCACATGCTCTGGGACTGAGAGCTTGTGGGGCTTTATGCCTTCCAGGTCTTAAATGCTCCTTTACAATGTCTTGAGCCTGCTAAGTGGCTTCTCTCCACAGTGCCATGAGTGTTGGGATGATTTCGGTTAGTGTCAGCAAGGGGAGAGTGGGGAGGGAGTGAGGGAGGGTGGGTGTTGGTAGTGGTGGAGGGGGTTAAGAGTATGGAGTTGTGGTTGGAATGATTGACCCCTAGAAAGGTCAGTTGGGAGGCATGAGAGAGGAGCAGCTGCCTAAATGCCTCTTTTCTCTCCTTATTCTCCCCCTGGCCAGGGCTGAGACTCCGTATGGTTATTTATGAGTGTGTGGGAGAGAGAGAGAGAGAGCGGGGCTGCAGTGAAACCCACCAGCCTTCTTTGATGCGAAGGCTGGGCCTGGCAGAGGTGCCTGTCATTGGTTCTCTCATATATACTTGCATGCACACAAGTGCTCGCACACTATTAAGAACTCCTCCCAGAGCTACAAGGACAGAGGAGAGGACTTTGTTGCGAGGCAGATTTGGAAAACGAGGTGTGCTGCACACAATAGCTGTCAGCACTTTGATATATGCCTCTCAGGCATCCAAACCCCATGAAACTTCCTGAAAGTGGAGACAACTGACTTTGAAGCCAAAGTTGGCAGACATTTACATAAAATGATAATTGTGTAGGTATTGTTATCATTAGATTTGCATTAGGGGTCTTTACACAACACCCACAGCCACACTGCTAATGACTACCTACTGTATAAAAGCATCAGTAATCGTACTAGACAGTGAGTCAAGTGTGTCGGTATTGTCCAGCTGTATCTACGTGTGCACATGCCAGGGCATACCATGTCTTACAGTAAATGCCGGATGTCTGGGTACCATGAGTCACATATTCCTCATGAGTTTGATATTCTTGAGAATAAATTAGCTGCACTGTCCCAGAATTGCATAAAGTTCCAGTTCACACCACCACAGCACTCTGCCAGTGCAACACAAACACCACAACTTTTTTTCCCTGACAAAGTTAAATTAAGCTTGAATTTCATGCTGAAGTCAAATGGTCATGATGTCATGGTTTGAGGACAGAATGACTTGGTTTGTCTGTTGACTGAGGAGGCCTATTCTTGCATGTTTGGGTGGGAGCATAGCATATAATTGCAGAGCGGGATAGCATGAGGGGATGGGGGAGGGAGAGAGTTAGCACGCAACATGAGTTTTGGCCCACAGTTGCTGGTGTGGGTGCCAGACTTGTCCAGAGGGCTGCTGTGTGTATCTGTGTGCGAGGCTAGTTCTGCTCTGCCTAGAGGCCTGCACTGTTCCAAGACACATCTTTCATTTGCACACGCTGAATGAGAAGAGCCCGGGGCTGTTTGGACTGGGGATGGATCTGAGTTTTTGGACTTTTTAGGGGATGCTGGGTGGTTGCCTGGCTGTGTGAGCGTGTGCACGTAGGAGAGTCCAGATCTTTTCTGGATGTGCGAAATTCTTCTGAGTCTCCCCTTTCAGTAAAAACCGTTTCATTGTTTGGTGCTCAAGTTAGTTGTTAGGGAGCAACCAAACCACTGTACACGTGTTGCAGCCATTTGAGGATTACACTGATCCAAAAATCTGACAGTAAAAGAATTCAATGGAAAGCTTTGTCGGCCTTTTCATATCCTCTCAGTGGGAGGTAGAAAGGCAAGACCTCCAGACCTGGGTTTGTGGTGGTGGGTGTTAATGGGGTAGGGGGTTAGCTCTCAACTGCCAACCAGATGGACAATCAAGCCCTATGTATTTAGGGAGATCATATGGGATAACCTCGCAAAGACAGATTGACATTTTGCTGACAAAACAAACCACCCCTGTCCTGCACGCAAGCCCCCCCCACCGCCTTTTTTTCCGTCACCCCCGCCCTCCCATACACACACACACATGCACACGCTCATGTACGTGCATACAAATACTTAAGTGGTATTTGCTTACATAGGTTTTAAGGAAGTTATTTCAGAATGTGTTAAGCACTCTGCAAGGAGCCATAACAATAAGAGGATAGGACAAAGGAATCTGGGATTACACAACTTCTACACAAACACTAACAGCATCAGTGACCTGTGTAAATAAGACAACCTTGAGCCATGAGGGAAGAGAGTAAACTGATTTTCTGCGTCATGTGTTGGGATTTACCTTGGTGTTTTAAGGCCATAGTTTGGGGTGTTATGTTCTTTGTGTCCTAATTTTCTGTGGCCACAGATATAGATTAATATTATGTATCGGCAATATACTGAAGTAGATTCTCATAACTTAGTTATTAGAATTATCAGATTCAGACTTGATTCTTTTTCTCTCCACCTGTGTCTGTTCAGTGAGAGCAGTCGATCAAGTTTAATGGCAAGAGGACAAAACATTCCTTGACATGAGAGAACAGTATTCGTGATATTATCAAGAACCACTGCGTCCCACAAAATCTCTAATCCTCTCTTCAACAGTCTGGATACACTCTGGATGATTTATGGCACATAAGCTCCCTCCCACACACCCACAATAATTTACATTATTAATACAGCTTGTACCAATGCTGTGTGTTCCAAAATACTGATTACATGTGTTGTGAAAACATTTAACATTATGTACTGACGTCGTTCTACTTGACACCTGCACTCTGAGCCCTTGTCACCACCTCGTTACAAGAGATGACTGAACTGTAAAATTTGCTGTGCACAAGTTTAAATTGTCGTGGTGACCTAAGAAAATAAGGGCTTAAATCGTCTAATTTATGTAACCCATTGGTCATTTTTAGCTACTTCATAGAAGTTGTGTGGGTAAAGTAGGGAGTTGTTTTTTAAAATAAAAGTTAATTTAAATTAGCTTTATGGGTAAATCCACAATTAAATTAATTTTGCTAAGAACTAAAATTGCAGCCTTGGAACATGACCTCTCTCAACAGTATATCATGTGTCTTACTCTGGGTTTCTAGATAAGTTACCTATACTGTTAGAAAGAACGACACATCCTCTCAAACAAATCAGTAACAAATCAAAATAATATATATATATGATACATAGTGTACATACAGTATATCACAGGGTAACACCCAAAAGATGCAAACCACCGTGAACCACTGAGGAGAGCTTTGTTTTATTGGAGTCTGGCACAATTTAATGAGCAAAGTAACAGCGTAATTAGTGTTTTTATATCCTGCCACAATGGTACACGGCACGTACAGTGTGTGGGACAGTCTACACGTGTGTCTATGTAGCCTCAGTGATGGGAACATCTGTCCATGTAAAGGGATTTTAACCTGTTGAACCCTAGACCATCTTATAGGAAGTTGCTTGAAAAAGACGTACCCAAAATGAATTGAATATATCTCAGGAACTATAGGGTTTATTTGAGCT
>JAUMTR010000009.1:5089219-5119384 GCA_032270685.1 Microctenopoma stevenorrisi
GTAATATTTATGTCACTGAGTGAGAGTAAATGAATTTGGAACACAGAATGACTTTGTAACCGGAAGTCGGAAGTGGATCCGGTACCGGGTCCGTCGGGTTTAACAGGTTAATAATAATTTCATGGCAAACATTCAGTAGTTGTCAAGATGCTTCTTAAAACTCAGTCTACCAAAGATTCGTTTTCTGGGGAGCATGAAGTGTCACAGAGTTAGTATGGCTGTGGACTCGCAGAAAGACGGAGCGTACACTGAGCAGTCTGTAGCCGCTCGGCCTGATACGCAGCGAGGTTCAAAGCACTGTGGGTTCTGACACCTGTTGATCACGACCAGCATTCAGTGTTTGCCACATTAAAAGCCATGAGAACCGTCTAATTATTAGAGCTCAACACTGATGATGCAGTATGTAAAAAAATAAGAATATAAATGTGTTAATTGCTTTTTAAAATGACATAATCTTCATAGAAAAACATCACAATGACGTCAGAATACATGTTAGGCAGTTCAAATGCTTCTTTTTCCTGTTGGCCCAGTTTTCCTGTTAAGCCCCCTAGAGACAAGACAAAGATGAGCTTAGCGAATTAATTCAACTCCGTTTAGTCATCTGACAGGGATGGAGCGTACTGCCTGAAGGTCAGAGGTCTCGTAAGTTTGAATGACCACCTTTGACAAATGTGCCTGTCGCAGAGGTTTAGCTTTTATCAACAGTGGAAATGTCAAAAGGTAAACAGGTCACGAAGAGCCTGCGCCTGAGCTGTAACTGCAGAGATGTAGTACTGTAAAATGATGTTCTGGGAGACGGAGAAACAGCCAGATAAACAAACAGACTGGCAGGGAGGCAAACACACACAGTTGTGACAAAGGAATCCTCAACATCACATGGTCGTGAAGATAGTTTATGTCGCATGGCGAACCCTTCTCAGTTTGATTACACTCATCATGCTCAAATTTATGTTACCCACACAGATTCTTGCCTTTACTATTTTGGTAAAGGCCATTGCTCAGGCTTGTCTCTGATGATTCCTCTCCCCAGTGTTGTCCTCTGTGTTGTACTCTCTCCGTCTCGCTCGCTCGCTCTCGCTCTCTCTCTCTCACACACACACACACACACACACACACACACACACACACCTCTCCCTTTCTCTGTCTTTCCCTCCCAACCGCTCTGCTGGCCACATTGCCACACTCAGTTTTCCATGGCCTCTCATTCCCGAGTGCTCAGCGAACTAAGTAAATGAACGACACAATCCGGAAATAGTGTTCCACCCGGAGATGGTGGGAAGGAAAATCCCTTGACTGGTGCTGGCAGGAGAGTGGGAGAGAGGAGGAAATAGTATTGCAGCTATTCACACTTCAGACAAAGCTGGAACCTTTCATAAGGTTCTCTCCTGCACTCCAAGTCGTGACTGTTTTACTCTTTAGCTAAACTTTTCAGAAGGGACAAGCACACTTGTTCGGTGTTTTCTTCAGACTCTGAACTGCTCGTGTCAATGCAGTGTTACAAGACAACATGTTGGTAGCTTCATGACATGGTAGCCGAGGTTAACTTATCTTTAGCCAGAGAGGTCAAAGGTCGCTATTAAAAAGAGACAGATGACGCTGAGTTGTGCACACAGTGCTGGGTAAATGTCGTCAGGACTGGCCCAGAGTTTGACAGGGAAGGTGGAGGATGGGGGTGGTGATGGGTGTGAGGGGGTTGGGGTGAAAAGAAGAGGTGTGCCATTAGGTTAAAGCCAGGGTCAACTCTATAACCAGGGTGTTGTCTGGATACCTCTGCACAGCTGCCAATCACAGTCGTAGCGCAGAGAGACCAGCGACCCGTCACCAGCAGCTTTAAACAAGAATTAGATGGGAGCTCAGTTGGTGCAGTCGTACAAGCTCAGGAAATGTTCCGACTCTGTAGAAAACCTTGTGCAATGGCCTCTCGGTCAGTGTGGTAAAATATTCCTCCTGCATTTGTCAGAGGATGTGGTTCACTCTCAGCCGAGAAGCCTGTGGCTGCATTTGTGAAGCAACAGCGTAACATCAGTGGTCAGTTTATATCTGTATAATCAATCTCCAATATTATTTTAAAAACATAAATATGCCTTTGAACAATAAGCAAATAACGTAACGATCTTTAATTGTGTTTTACTTGGTGCCTGCTTGGTGCCTGTTAACTGGCCAACAAATGCCTTGCACACTTTTTACAAGGGGAGGATAGACTGCGTGAGTGCGTCTCACTATAACAGTCAGTAACATGAGATGGGGAACCACACAACCGCTAAATCAGTAAAATGGGAACCCAGAGTCACTGTAATTTGGGAGAGAGCTGGTTAACCACTCCTCATAATGGATGGTGTTTCTGTTTAGCCTAAGGCGTTGGAGCTAAGGTCATATGCAAACAAGGCAGACCCTGGGCCTCAGGATTTTACACAGTGCAAAATGTTGTGCTCCATGCATTTGATGAGGTTCATGAAATCACAGAGACTTAAATTTTGCTCATATATCTTACACATATTAAACTAGGACCTCATAAAATATAACTGGCTGCACGGGGCTCTATAATTGAAGTCTGTGTAAGGAGGTAATATTTAATTCATTGTGAAGGACAAAACTATTGTACCACACCCTGAATCTACTTTATGTGACACAGACATGCAACTTTGTATTGAGCACATTGTGATATTAACTGTGAATATGTCACTGCACAGAGATTTATGAGCATTGAGGCTTAGGGAAAACTGTGTATTTTATTCCGACAGTCTATGTCTGTATATGTGCACAAGATGTTTAAAAGCTGCGATCCAATCAATTTAAAGTTTAATATTGTGTTTACGTCTCCATGACTGCCGTTTTCTGAATGTGAAGACGTTTATTAGTCATAGTACACGCCGTTCATTAGCAAGTAGAGGTGAGACACATTACTGGGATCAGCTCATATTCAGATAGTTAAAATCAGTTATTGAGAAATGATTGGAGGCCGTTCTCATGTTGCAGCTTCTCCAGTGCGAAGATTTTCTTCTTTTGTCATCATCCTATCACTGTGAAGCGAATGTCTCCCTGTGGTGAACCGCAGCTCGGACAAAACCAGCAATATGAAGACGTCACGTGGGGAAATACTGATGAGTATTTTCTGACATTTTAATCAACAAAATAGGTGTTAGTTGTTGCAGCCCTACACTGTCATCAGCGAGTGCTTGTTGACCACGTCTTTGTGTCTATTGTCCCTATGTTTTATTTCTTGGCAGTGTCCCTTTAAAGGATTACATCATCCTCTTTGCTCCTTCACCACATTTCTCACTGTTCAGCCTTTTCTGCCCAGAGACAATTGGTTAATTCACCGGTGTATAACACTGCCACCTCCTGATGGACAATACCATCACTGCGCGCGAAGCACGGCTCACTGGGCACATTTGGTTTAACATGAAGTTTGAGTTTATCACATCTCTTCGACCAGGTCAGAGATCACAGACCCTCTCTGTTGACTACAGTGTTTATTATCACAGGACCTGAGCAAGTTATTTTATCGGTTGTGAGAAAATGTGGAACAGATGTGAACGTGTGGTGATCTTGAATTCACTGGAGTTAACTGCGACATTATGGGCACGGTTTATGTTGAAAGTGTTGTTGTGCCATCTAGTGGCAGAAAGCAAGATGTTTGTGTTCTTCTATTATCCATGAATGCAGAGATAACCTACTGGGAAGTACGCAGAGAGCTCAGGTGGACAGTTCTGTGGGCACAAAATATCTGTTTTGTCCTATAGTATCCACAAAACATATCTCGTATTCTGTCATTTAGTAGGAGCATAGTGGAGCAGTGCAAGCTTCAGTTCCTTAAAGCTCTTTTAACATACTGCACAGCCAGACTCGCCATACTACAGCTTAAAGAGCGAACCTTTGTATATTAGTTGTGTCGGTGTCATACACCGCTCTGCGTCAGTTCATGTATTTATGTTTTCCTTTTAGAAAATGTGAAGATTTAGTCATTTAGTTTTGTAAAGCATTTGTCAAGTGGTGACCAATCCTCTCGTCCTTGGTGGAAAAGCTCCAGCCCAGAGACAAAGCAGTGGCAAGGTTATGCCATCTACCGATGGCCCCCAGCTCCAGCTCGACCTACACTGCTGCTTTTACTCCGTCAGGCCCCGGGGAGTCATGTTACACCCAGAGTACAGGCAACAGGAAGTGGAGATTATCCATTAACCTGAGTGGTAATATGTTTTAATGCTGTGTTATGTTAAGTTGTCTGAGCCATTTTTACAGTTGAACACCGCATTTGCATCTAGACCATATCGAAGAAACCAATGAACCAAGAGCATAATACAGTGAGTTGTTACCAGGAAAATGGAGCTCAAACCTTCACTAACGTCTTTCAGTAGGTGGCAGTATTGAGCCACAGGGTTAAAGAACTCACAGTTCACATTAATCATGTGGCTTTTAGGCCTTTGTATTGTTGATTATATTTAATGTAATCTATTTGGATATGATAGATTACTAATAGGATTTATTAATAGACTAATCTAGCCGGGACAAATGAGTGGAACAGATGAATGCTTAAACATTATTATATTTGGTTCACCCAATGTGTTCTTCGCTCGGTAATGTTTGTGGTTGTTCACACTTTCCATCTACCCGCGTGTTTCTCCTGCGCAGCAGCCAGCGACACTAGTGTCAGGCTAACGGCTCATAGTGCTCCCTCTTCTTGTTTTCGATGTCTTCTTTGCTAATCCCAGGCTGCCCTGACTTCTGACCTCTTGGTGGCATCTTACGCAACAAGATGTCACACAAGAGGAGCCTGTGGTCTGCAGGGCCAGGTAAGCTCATTAACAATTACTCCGGGACGCTCAAGCGCACAACAACAGCAGCTACAAACAAACCTGTGAATACTAAAATGAAGAAAGGGTCACAGCAAATAGAGATGTTGGACTCTTTTATATTCTATACAATATCCCTGATTTGAGGGTTGGGGTATTACTGATACAGTACATATTTAGTAGGAAGTCTGGGTTTGCATGTCTGTGTCTGATTGCACTTTGACATTTCACACACATGGAGGGATGGGGAAAAACACACCATGTTTAAGGGTAATAGCCAAATGTGTTCCTTTTTTTAAATTAAATGACATTCACAGCAGAAACATCTCTAACCCCTGAACACACACACACACACACACACCACAGCAATATTCTCTAACTGCCTTCCTCCATCTGTGCTTCCCCTATCAGACGCTGAGTCACTCTGCTTCAACAGTCCAGTATGCAGCCATTAAAGAATCTGAATAATTATAACATAGCTTCCACTAAAACACCTCAGTTTGGTCCGTTCAGTCTGTCAGAGCGTAATCCTCGCAGTATAGTGGGCGGAGTAGATCGTCCTTTTCTCCATATGTTTTATTAGAGCTAACAGTGTAGCTGTGCTGTTGTCATTCTTCACTTGGTTTGTTTTTTGTTTTTGGTGAAGGTGGAGTTATGATACAAGGGAAAGAGCAGGTCCCCAGCCGGACTCAGACCCGAGACACTGCAGTTACATCGCATGTGCGGTAACCATTCAGCTTCCAGGCAATTTTAACAATAGAAACCATCTCGCATGTTGCAGCTGTGTGCAGTTTTACATTCCTGTTTTATTCCAGGAATACAAGATGAAGACCTTTTGCCCAACTGCTTCTGTAGTCAGGGCTTTTCCACAGAAATGAATCCATCCTACTAAAACTGGATGAATGATGTCTTTCTGGGTTAGTCCACTGCAAGGTCTAATTGTAGACCTTTGACAGCACAGACCACATTATTCCAATGCATCGGCCAAAGCAGAAGTGACTCTGGTTCTGCTTTGTTTTATTTGTATGTGTCCAATACCAATCTTTCACACTAGTTCTGCTCATCTCATCATTCGCTTCCTTGTCTTCCATATCCCGCAGACTACCCTAAGGCTAGACTGTGTCTTCAATCTTCTTTTCCAGTTAGTTAAGTTTATTGAACTAAAACCCCCGTCTCCAGGTTTGTGGGACATTCTTTGATCAGAATAATCAGTTGTCATTGGTTTACAGAATTAGGTGAAATAATCTTTTTCCAACTGAGCCATGTCTATTTCAAATCAGTAAGAAAATATTTGTAGAGCCTTTGTTGTTGCTAATTTGAAATACATCTTTTTTATTTTGGCAGCTGGCAGTAATGTGTATAGTAATCTGCTGCCCGTGGATGTCAACTTACAAAACTGGTGATCTGACTGTGATCCACTCATAAAAACGGGGCTTTTATCGTGCCGCTATTGGTAAAAATCCCTACAAAGTACCTTTAAGGTTTGGGTATGTACTACCTTTTACAGAAAACCATGAAGCTCATTTCATTTAAAATTGCTATAATTTTTAATCCTTCAGAAGTTAATCATATTTGTATTAAAGGATATGTTGATACCAGTCAGGCTGCTCTGTATAGTCTCTACAGCAGAGCAGAAGACTGCAGCATGACCTCTAACAATAGTTTATTACCTCCCTTCACTAGTCTGCATTTTAGTATAATATTTGTGTAGAAAGTACCAGATGGTCCATTCCTAACTTACTGCTGTATGTGCTGTATGAGTTTCTCTCCTGAAGCCATTTCATTAGAGCTTAGAGCTGTTACACATTCAAGGACAAAATATTACGGTTCGGTAGTTCCTGGAAAATTATGGAAACCTCTTTCGTCTTCTCTTAGATCTAGGTTTTGTTTTGTATGAGGTGTTTGTCCTTCCTTTCGGATCTAGGTATTTTGTCTTTGTTTCTCTCTGACTTAATAAAATAAATAAAATAAAAAATCAACTTAAAATATGTAAAGTTAAACCACAGTTCAGTGACTGTACAGAAATTCCAATGGAAAAATATAAGAAGGAATTCTGTGCTTGATTTATAATAAGTAGATCAAAGTAAATATTTTATATAAAAATCAATACGAAATCAAATATAAGAAGATATCTCTGCAAATAGTGCTTTAATTTTTGTGAGACTTTGCATAATATGTAGTTGGCTGCAGAGTGCTGGCTTGAGGCAGGCCGAGAGGTGCTAAGACATCAGGGTACAGCAGCCATGTGACCATGGTTGCAGGGATTGGTTTAGTGCAGATGTGACATCAGCAAGCCTCCCACTCTCCCTCCTCCCCTCTCTCTTCCAGTCTTTCTCTGCCTCTCTCTGTGCCACTGTTTTTTCTCACTTGCTTTGCCTCAGCATCCCCCCTCTCAGAGATGGCGCGTGTCGGTGCTGCTCAGGCGTCCGGGGCCTAACGCGCGCACACGGAGGATCCCTCTTCCCCCAGTTTGCTGCATATTCCTCTGGCATCTCTTCTCACTGTGTTCTCCAGCACTGCTGATGCTTTATAGCTCTCCTCCCATACCACCTCCCTCTAGTGGTGTCTGGGGGTTGGGCCCTTGGGGGTGGAGGAATCAACATTGTGCTTCACTGGGGAGCTTTGCAGAATTAGCTATGCCCTGCCCAGGCATCCTTTGACCATCTGGATTTCTCCATTTCTGTCCGTCTGCTCACCGGAGGGCAACATAGGATGAAAATCTGCAATCATGATGCAAGGTAAATTACATGTGCATGCCTTCTCCTCGTTTTCCATGTCTCGTTTCCCTATGTCCTCCTCCTTTCCTCTTGTGTCCTGCTGGGCCATTGAAGCTAGTGAATCCAGTGATGTGATCTGTCTGGCCGGAGAGGCTGGTACAGCTGGACTGTTCGCATGACCAGTGTGACATTGTAGTTGTGTGTGTGTGTGAGAGATGTTGCTTGTGACAGCTCTAGGTACAGTTTAACAGATCCAGAGATCCACTTTCATCTCATAATGTATGTGAGGTTAAAGTGAAGGAGTGTGAGGCAGGAAGAACTGACATTCACAGGGTTTTTGCATTTTTACAGATGCATGCCTCATGCGTGTGCAGATTATGGGTCTGTCTTTAATCGAACCGCAGTCATAATAATATGTATTTGAGGAGAGCTTTGAGCTGTCCAGAACACTGCACTCAGTCATTCCTCTGCTGTTTCAGCTATTGATGCATAATTCTGCATGGGTGCCATTAAGACAAGTGATTGGTAAACCATACCTTACTTGACGCCTGTGTTGCATAAGTAATGACATACCAAAGTTAACAGTAGTGGAATGAGGTAAGTGCATCGTAAACTATGATAGTGGAGCTAAATCACAGATCCATACCTGCATGACAGCTGCTGGGCCTTTATCATCCATTAATGTCAACATGGTAATGGGAGGGGGGCTATTATTAGTAAAAGGCCTGGAGCCTGCCATGATATTATACTGATATCCACACTCATGCCACATGCTCATCAAAGACTTTGCTAGCACTACATGCTAACTTCACAAAGGCTGTCAGGTGGAATTAGTGATGTGGAAGTTACATTATTTCAGACATGGCTGAAGTGCATGTGCTGCAGTAACATCCCTCGCTGATGCAGTATTTGGGTTTATCATCAGCTCAGAAACATGATATAGGTTATGACCTTATACTACTTAAAGGTACAGCTGTAACTTTTTTTGTATTTATTAGTAGAAATATGTCCCAAAGTGTATTTTATGGTGGAGCAGTGCTGTTGACGACCTCCTGTGAAGTCAGACTGAGAGAAGTATTTTGAGCGAGGTTTGGCCTCAGTTATAATTATTTCTGCTTGATTGGTACATTTAGCTTAATTTTTGTAATACTGACAATATGAGTGAATGATTCTGAGCCTCATTGTAGCATTAGTTTCATTTGTATTGTAGCTTTAAACTGCACATGTACTTATTTACTTAAAGGACTAGTCATGGTTTATACGTTTCCGCCTCTCTACTACAGTCACATATACTTTGAAGTATTGCTGGCTACTTGAGAGACTTACTGAAAGGGAAAAGCATCTTGATGTAGGCCATTCATGAAGGAAATATTTAAAAAGAAAAGTTAGGTTGTATATCACCTGAGCATACAGTATTTGAAAGCTGAGTGTAGTACAGGAGGTGGAGAGGCTGGACATTCTGAGTCAGCAGTTAAAGAGAGCCAACTTAAACATTAAAAAGTGAATTAAGAAATTTGAATTGGACATACGTATAATCTAGGAAAGCACACATGTGTATGAACTGCACGTCAGCATAAAAACCAAACCATGAAGTTCAAAAATGTCTTGGTAGACCTCTGCTGAATAATTGTAGTGAAGTAATCGGGACAAGTTTGTAAATCTGTCTTTAAAGTTTTGGAGCACAGAGGTTTGGCCAAACTGAGCAGCTGGACAAGAAGTGCTTTGACTTGTAGAGTCTTGTAGAGACCCCACACAAAACTGTAACTGTTTTTAAAGGCATTAAAAGAAAGTGCTGCCTGCATAAAGACAGTAACAGTGCACCAAATGTGAAGGGCTACAAATGTTCTAGAGCCACGGTATGTGACATTTGTAATTGCAGGTCCTAGCTGAGGGTTTAGCAGAGTGTAACTAAGAATTGTGTTTCTGTGAATTAGCTTGAAGAAAAAAGATCCAGACTCAACTATATTCACAGCTAATATTCTTAATTACTGTGATGCCTCTGTTTAATGAGTGTTTTAGGGCTCTCCTCAGGCAAACCTTGTAAATGGGTTACAAAAACAAAACTCTTCTCATCTCTGATGCACAATATGATTGTCATTGTCATGCAGTGAGTCACAAAAATACAACGTGACTGCTTCAGTGTGTGTCATATAATTCGCCAGGTTCTCTCCATATCAATGTCAGGATTGATTCTCTATTTTTAATCCTTATCACAAAAGACACATTCAGGCTACGGGTGGACAGAGGTCTCACTGTACAGAGCTGTATCCACTGAAGAAGAGCCATGATGCAGGAGTAATCTGAGCAATTGAGCAGCCTAGCTTGCTACTAATACATCACGGGCCCCGACATGTCCTTCAGTACCCAGGGAAGCTTCCTTCCATGTGATTGCTACTCACCGCCAGTTCACATTTATACTGTAAGTCTTGTTACTAGGGTTTTAATGCGAGTGTCATGATTCGACAAATCAATGATTCAGTATTTATTTAGAGGTTGAAATGACCCTGCCGAAGCAGACCTCGGCCGTTAAGTACACGACTACAAGGCTTTATGTCCCAGTCTAAAACACAACCAACCAGTCACAAAGCACAAACTGAGCTGCCTCTGACTAGCAAAAAATGTTCATCCACCCAAGTGTCAGTCATGTGTCCCTGTTGCTCCTGTAGGCATGTGAGAAACAACTGTGCACTTGATGTCTGTCTATCTGTCTGTCTGTCTGTCTGTCTGTCTGTCTGTCATAGATTGTGATACTTTTATTATGAGTTTGTGCCACCTACAAGTAACTGTGTGTGTGTAACAGACCATTCTGTAGTTGGTGAAGTATCTGTTGAATAAAACTAAACAATGAGGACTGTCAAAGTAAGACACTGCTACCAGGCCTTGCCGTGTTCTCATCTATGTTGTTACTGCACAGGGGTCCTGAGCAGGACGACCAGCACTGAGCAACCATGTTTGCAGACTAGCATGCTAAACAAATATGGCAGTATGAGTAGGATTGTCAGTGTGAGTCATGTAATTCTGTGCGAGCAGGTTAGCATGCTGACTTCTAGCCGAAAGCGTTGCTCACAGGCTCTATGTTCTTCCTCTGAAATCCAGAGTGTACAATCTAATTCAGAAAATGAGGAGACTCCATTGCTATGACTGCAAAGGATTATTTTCTTTATCAGTCTAATGCATCCAAACTTCCTGGAGCCTAAAATGATATTCGTGTAGTGAATTTTCTGACAGTTTAAAAACCTCTACAGAAAAAATCCTGACACAAACAATTACGCTAATTCTGTGTTTGTGTTTTATGTGATGTGTGTGTGTGTGTGTGTGTGTGTGTGTGTGTGTGTTACCCGTTGTCCATTACAGTTTATAGATGTTATTTCGTCTTAGAACTAGTCTAGTCAGTGACACAAGAAACCAGAAATAAAAACAGTTAACGATGATATTCCACCCAGCATTGTTTACTTCCACAAGGAAGCTTCAGGCTTTGCACACACTTTCTTCGCTGGCTTTCCTAGTCGTCTTCATTTCAGCGCTGTGTGGTGCCAGCCATCAATGCTGCTGGGGTTTTGGCATCCACTTTGTCTGACGGGCTGCTGTAGTAGATCTCTCCCCTCTCTCTGTCAAATCTCACTAATGAAGTGTACGCGCTGATCAACCTTTGCTTGTGTTTCCTTTCCATTTCGTGTTGTCAGGGTGGGGACACCTAAGGGGATTTCGTCTGCACCGCTTCTCTCCAAATGGCCAAATGTTTTGTCCTGAATCCATATATTAACCTAGATCAACGTATTGACGTTGCTGTATTTACTGTGCAGGAGCTGGTTGCTCTTTTGTGTTATTTGCCTCAGTGCATTCGAATGACAAGACATTTTAAATGTTATGTTTGACTCTGAAACTTCATATTAATTATTTAGGATGCCGCTCTCCTGCTCCTTGTCTTTGTTTTAGGACTGAAAAACCGAACCAGGAAAGCCCTGGGCTTACGAAAGAAAGACAAGGACACAGACACAACGTGAGTTTTCTCCGACACATGCTTCTAACACAGCGAACACAGGATGTTACAGTGACTGAAACGTGTCTATAGAGTTCAGAATTAAACATGAATTATGCTCCACAAATGTAGACCATCATAATCTTAATGTTGCAGCAGAGATATAGAGATATTTGCTACTGAAAGGTTTTGAGCCAGGCTTGTCCTTCTAACCAAGCAGAGAAGGTCATATATTCCTGCCTGATCAGTTTTGGAGCTTATTATTGTAATTTCAGAATGAGGAGGCAAAGTGTAGTAGAGCACAGCACAGCAGGGAGGCCGACGCCTGGGCAGAGCAGAGTGCTCTTAGGTCTCATACTAACTTACGTTTAACGAGATAATGAATGATGGCTTCAAGCGATGTCCAGCGCTAGTTTTAGGACAGATGAGAAGTGAAAAAGATGTTCTGAGTTTTATGGGAACACTCTTTTTGTCACTTCAAACAGGAGCTCACCTGACAAAGAAGGAACTGGCAGTGGAAAGAAAGGACACGTGCGTACATTTGAACGTTTTTCATTTCTGTTCATTTCAAATGTCAGTGTCAGTGATCACATATTTATGGACTGCCGCTACCACTGTTTAATAATGTGTGTTGTAAGACAGAAGTTACTAGCTTATTTTTTCTGTCAAAAGCCTTGAAGTAACCTCGATAAGTGATGAGATGTCACTACAACAAGGTCTAATGGACAAAGATAAACACGCTGTTAAAACAGTTACGCCTGTTCACCCGAACCACATTGTTTGGAGGTGAAACCAGGTGAAAGCTGTGGCTACAGGTTCATCTAAAATATTCAATGATGTGAAAAGCTGAGGATGTCAGGCTGCAAAAGTCTTTATGACAACAGAGTCTAACCTTTAACTGTGTGTGTTTGTGCACCCAGATGATTTATTATCTTTTTTTTCTTTTGCTTTTTCACAGATCTCCCAGCATTTCATTTGCTATGTTGAACATTATAGCTGCCAACAGGAGTCAGGGCCAAACTTTAAAATAGTTTTTTAATCATTTGTTTTACACTTTAGGACTGGCTATTGACACATTAACTTATATGGCATTTGTTGTAGTGTTTACTTTACCATTAATGTAAAATTATCATCATGTGTCAATGTTTGTTTGTAGAAAAAGGCCAACGGGGCACCCAATGGTTTCTATGGGGAGATTGACTGGGACAGATATGTACGTATTTACATCCTACTTGTTTTGTTTTTGCTGCTTTTGACCTGCTTTGGTCAGGTGCTTTGTGCATGCAACATAAAACGCGCCGTTCCAGTCAGTGTAGCCAATCCCTGGGTTTAAAAAGTGACTTCAAAGTAAACGTTTTTTTGATGATAGCTGTACGTTCTGTGAGTCAACAGGAGCCTCAGCCAGGAAGCTGTGAAATCTCATCCACATTTCTATCCTGCACTTTTCACAGGGTCGAGTATAGCTGTGCGTCTCTTACAGTGTATGACTTCCTGTGACTGGTAGCGTCTGACATGGTGGGTCTCTCTCTTTTTTGCAGGCCTCTCCTGATGTGGATGAGGAGGGCTTCAGCCTCCGACCCGGTGATGAGGGCGATGATATTCTTTTAGTAAAAGAGAAGAAACAGTGGGTGCAGTCTTGGGACTGCTGCAAAACTATTGAGTGACTCATTGGATGAGTGCTTCTCAGTTTAAATAGGCCAAATCAATAGTCTTTCCCTCCCCTGCCTCATCACAGCTGCAAAAAAAAGTTGCGTCTGAGTTGGTTTTCTAGTTGTCACTGAGACACAGTTTTTATTAAATCATCAGTCATGGTGGTTTAAGTTTTTCCCCTACATGTGTCAGTAGCTTTATGTTTGAATACCTGGCACTAGGGAGATTTCCTCTGAGCAGGACGATACAGCTGAGAGCAGGAGTGTCGCTGAGGGCAGGTGTAATATCGTTAACTGGGACACAGCAGACAGAGACATATAGTCGACCTCTCGTTTCTATAGTGCAGCACTGCTCTGCATGTGCATAGTGTGTATTTGAGTTCTGACATTTTCGCGTGTAATGCTGGATGGACTAAGTCTCTGACTTCTGAACAACACTGTAATTATTTCACTTTGTCCTTGACAAGCTCTCACCAGCTTCCAAAGGAAAACATTTTTTCTCCTCTAGCGACTCGGAAGACGACGAGGACAGCAAGAAGAAGTTCAAAATAAAGATCAAGCCGCTGGTGTCAGACAGTGCCAAATGTATCCCTCCATCTATGGACGAGCTGAAAGCATCAGTGGGAGGCCTGGCGCTCTCACCGTCTCTGGTGAGTGCTGCTGATTGGCACTACAAAGGGGGCAAAACACACACTGACATTTTACAGTATATATATTTTAGTAGTTGTTTATTTATTAGATTTTGGTCTTATACCCCCCCCCCCCAAATATCTGTTTTCATCTTGTAGAAGAGAAGTCCGGTAAGCCTGTCACTCATTTCAGCTTTGTATCATCAGCACCAAGAGAGATTGCATGGCACGAGTTCACTCGGTGGAAATTGCTCTTGTGGTATTTCACTTCTCAGTTGTATTTATGGCATCACCCCTTTTCTGCATGCTGTCTCGCACTCAGTGTTTTATGACCTGGTATGAACTCAGTTCTTTTTGTTCATTTTCTTTTCTGTTTAGCTACAGCTTTACTTGAGCCTGTCCAGCAAAGCGCCTGTGTTACATAATGCACAATAATCATAACACACACAAAGCTCTGAACCTATTGATCTGGTTTCGGTGGAGCTCACATGCTGACCGGCGTGATATGGTACAGTCAGCGTGCAGCTCTGTACCCGCTGGACACAGGAGATGCTGGTAAAATCATCTCCAGGGTGTTATGGCTCCTGTTGCATTATTAAGGCTTTGCGGTAAAAGTAAAGACGTGCGGTGTGTGCGGTTTTAGTTTGTGTCCATTTGACTGATTTGTCACTCACTCTCTGACCCAGGTCTGTTCTCTCTTCCTTTTTGCTGGTCTCAGAGACGCAGCCCGGTGAGTTTTCTCACTCCATCTGCTGGCTGTTTCACGGCACGTAGCCCGAACTACAAATTTCTAATCTCTGACCTGCATTTAAAAGTGCAGCCCAGAATTTAGCAGAATACACAGCAAAACAGGAATAACCCTTTAATTAAATCAAGACTGAATATTTAATATAACAGTCCTCTTTTAAAAAAGATATCAAATATTGTATTTATTTTTATTATAAAATCAATTTCTTCTAAATTGTTTTCGGTGTACACTTTAAAAATATATCTGTATGTTTCTTTATTTCTTATCTTTTACAGGGGCAGATAAAGAGGAATTTGTCCTGTAAGTATATCTATTTGGAACTAAGAAAATCAGTCATGTATTCCTGCGCTTGAAGGCACAGCCATGCTTTGACCTAAGTAAATGCTAACTGATGTTTATCAGGTGTAATGTTTAGGATTATGAGCAATGTTCATGGTAAATCAAAGTATTGGACAAACAGAAACTTTGATAAAAGTGAAGTTGGAGTGCATGTACATGAATGGTGGTAAACCCTGAACTCACCCTTTAAGGGAACAGGAACATTGCCATGCCCAAAGGATAAAAGTAAAATGTATTATGTGAAAACAGTTTGTTAAGACACATGCAGAGCAAAAGTTTTTTTAATGTTTCTCATAGGTGAGGAGATTGCTAGACCAAGACGCTCCACCCCCACCCCAACTCCTGCCCCCGAGATGCCAAGGTCTGTAATTCTTCCAGCAGTATTCTTCCCCGTCCAATCAAAACCCCTTTTGTAACTATATCATATGTTATCAGTGCTGCTGTAGATGTGCATCTGTGAACAGCTGTTGAGTAAAAAAGTAGGTTGTTGTTTCTTGTTTGTCTCTTGCAGTGACAAGCTGTCGCAGAACGCTTCTGCCTTCTTCGGGCTGCCTTCACAGTCTAAATATGCCAGATATGATGGTCTGTTCCTAAAAGGACATAAATTCACATGTTGAAATGTCACTTTACTGACGTAAACTGATTATTATTCTGTATTGAAAAGCAGTGGTTCCTACCGATGTGTGGGGGGAATCGAGAGCACGGCCGGAATCGCCTTTGAGTCGAAGTTTCCCGACAGGTGGTGAGTTGGCATCAGTGAAGCCCCCTTTCAGCTGTGTTACACCAGTTTTTACACCAGCTACTGAATGTATGTCTGCTGTGGTGCTGAACTGACCTGAGCTGTCATTGATGCAGCTCCTCCTCCGCTTCCTCCAAAAAACATTCCATCAAGAAGTCATTACGGCTATTCTTCAGACTCTGCTGGTAAATTTAGCTTTAAACATCATCAGTCATGCATTTGAATCCCACGAGGACTGTGACTGAAGTGCCTCATCTCCCTGTCTCATTGCAGCTGATTTACCCAACGGCAGGGCGGCTCGCAGTTCTGCCCCCATCTACCTGAACGTCCTGTCCCCTGCCTCCTACCGAGGCTCCCCGGGCCCTGACCTGGATGACGTGTTCGGCCCCATGGACAGCCCGCGCACCTGCGAGGACGTGTTGTCTCCCAGATGGGTGACTTTTACTGAAGCGAGACCACCGCCACCTGATGAACCTGCTCCCCCTCCACCGCCAGACTCTCCTCCACCAGACACTCCTTCTTCCACCCCATCCACACCCCCACTCTCTCCCGGACCGCCGCCAAATGAACCCCCCCCTTCGCCTCCTTCGTTTTGTCCTGGGTCTCCGCCACCTTTCACACCACCAGACTCACCTCCTTCTATTGTGCTCGGACCTCCTCCCCCAGATGAGCCAGCACCTCCCCTGCCTCCCGACTTCTCCCCCTCTTGTTCGCCCCCGCTCTGCCTCGACGAGGAGGCCATTGATGAGGAGGTGCTACAGTTTGCAGAGTACTGTTCTTCCCCTGCTCCTGTCAGCCCCGTGCCTCCTCTGCCAGCAGAGCGACGATCCCCTCGGACAGGAGTCATTTCACCCCTGGTCCTGGGGGCCACGGGAGGAAAGAGGACTCCAGACGGTGCATACTTTAGAGATGATATCTCAGACTTTGTGGGCTCACCCAGAGAGCTGACTCCAAGCTTCAGGGGCACCCCCCCTCCTCTCCCTCCAACCACCTACAGATCTATTATGTCTTCTCCGGGGCCGTACTCAGGCAGCAGTGAGTACGCTCCCCTCTTTACACAAAATGTGACTGGAGCCTTGGATTGATCTATTTTGGTTTGCGTGAAGAGGGAAAAATGATGCATCTCACTGACACACAGAGATGCTTAAAATGCAGGTTCTCTTAGAACATTTAGTTTGAAAAAATAATCTGAACTAACTACATGAAACTAAAAGTGTAACACCCATCACCTGATTCATTGTTATGTAGGAATAGATTCATTTAATATCCCTCTGAATTAAATTATAAGTGATAGTCTGCACCCAACATTTTATTCTGAATACTTAAAAATCACATTATGTTTCATAAATAGCAAACATTTGTTATTGAGTAGATTATTAATTTGTTTGTGCAAATCCTACCAACATCTCGACAGATTCTTTGAAAAATGTAATGTAATGTGGTGTGATGTCAGTCACTTCTGAAGAATCACTTAAATACGAAGCTGGAAGAGAAATTAAAACAAACAAAAACTATTTTGGTTATTTGTTAAATATATATATGACTTTCTTGGTTTCATGTTACCTTATGTTAATGGGTTTCTTACTAACATCTAGTGGTGAAATCATAAGGCAACGGGCTCTGTTCATAATCCCTAGAAATATTTATTTGGTCTAATAATTCCATAAGATGATATATGTAGTTCATTACCTTTAGCATCAGTCATGGTGGCTGACATTAATGTTAGCTCGGACGTTGAGTGAAAATCATTTTCTCTGTGATCTGAAATCAGGACTAACCACAGACACCGTTATGTGTTACAGGTCCTTCATCTCCAGCTCGTCCTGCCACGCCTCAGTCTCGAGGCAGCCCAGTCCCTCCACCTCCTCCTCCTCGACCATCCTCACGACCAAAGCTGCCCCCGGGGAAACCAATCACAGATCTGGTACACGTCCATTGCCCATCATTTTATTTTGACTGTGTCTGCCTAGATGACAAAACAGATGATAGTTCATTATGAGTTCTTCTTTCTCACTCCTAGACGGCAGATTCACACTATCCGTTTTGTTTCCAGACTCGGCCCTTCAGTCCGCCAGTTTCAGGCAGCCCCCCACCTTTTGCCCCTCTAGCTCGGGCAGAGAGCTCCTCCTCCATCTCGTCTATTACCTCGCAGAGTGCAGCGTCTACTCCAACCTTAGGGAGGGACCTTAACATGTCTACTGCAGGTATATTGCCAGCAAGGCGCCCTGGTCAATTCCTTTTTCCCTACATCTCAGTTTCATTCCATGTTGTCTGTCACCTATCATTGCCTCCGATCCTGACAAGTTGTCCCTCTCCATGATTCTCTCCTCCTCATGTCTCTGCTCTCAGAGGCCTCACAGCCTCTGGTATGGTTTGACCACGGCAGGTTTTATTTAGCTTTTGAAGGTGAGTCAAGCTAGAACACCGCTGTAGTTGCACCAGTGCACGTACTGAAAGCATCTGCTCTGTTTTTAGCTGGGGTCTTGTTTATGCTCATGGTCACCAAACAGGAATATTGCTTCCGTTCCCACCCCCTGTCCTGCTCACTCACCTAGAACCAGGTTCATAATGGAAAGCTTTGCTTTTATCTGTTTGCTTTTGTGTGTTTATACTCCCCTATCAATAGTGTGTAACCAATGGCTGAACAAATAGAGAATGTCAGGGAAGGACAGCCACGGTGTATGATTTGATTTCCTTACAGGAACCTTTTGTGTATGTGTGTTGGTTCAGGTTGCTCCAGAGGACCCAGTCCACTCACAATGGGCCCTCAGGACACTCTACCAGTGGCAGCTGCCTTCACAGAAACCATCAATGCCTACTTTAAAGGCGCTGATCCCAGCAAGTAGGCCCATGTTTCCTTCTTTAGTGTTCCATAAAAAAACATGCCGGGAGCGGGCTCCTGCCTGTTGTGTCTCTTTATTTCAGGTGGTTTGGGTCTGGTGGTTAGACTTTACCAGAGTTCATGAACAGCTTTATCTTCAATCTATCTAAAACCCATTTTGATTAAACCAAAACATTTAGGTGTGGAAGATAAAAAGTTTATTTTAAAACAAACAATTTGTCAATTTGTGACGACAAGTCAAGTGTGTACTTTATGATGTTGAAATGATGCTGGGAGTCAGTTCTGCTTCTTCTTTTCTGCTTTGCCAGATGTGTTGTGAAGATCACTGGGGAGATGGTCTTGTCCTTTCCTGCTGGCATAACCAGGCATTTTGCCAGCCACCCAACTCAACCCGTCCTCACCTTCATCATCGGCAACTACAACCGACTGGAGCATGTCCTCCCCAATCCCCAGCTGCTGTGTTGGTAGGAATATGGTTAATCTCTGTGAATAGAGAAAGAGAGAAAGATATAGATATGACGCTTACGAGGTTTGTGGAACAACTTTATGTTGAGATGTGTGCAATCAAATACTTCTCGTCCCTCAGTGACTCCACAATAAACAGTGTAGACACCAGAGAGTTCTGGGTGAACATGCCAAACTTGATGAGCCATCTAAAGAAAGTTGCTGAACAGAAGCCTCAGGCGACATACTACAATGTGGATATGATCAAATATCAGGTATTAAATATCTCTCTTTCTTTGTGTCTTCAGTTGTTTCTGTCCATCCATCTATATCGCTGTCTTGTGATTCCATGTCTCAGGTGTCAGCAGACGGGATCCAGTCCACTCCTCTGAATCTGGCATTGAGTTGGCGAGGTGATGCCACAAACACAGACCTTAGAATAGACTACAAATACAACACAGAGGCCATGGCCAGCCCTGTGCCACTGCACAACCTTCACTTCCTGGTACCTGTGGATGGAGGCCCAGCTAAAGTGCAGGCCATGATCCCACCGGCCACCTGGTGAGGATTCATTACATTCAAGCACAATTTTACATCTTTTCACCATAATTACATAGTGTTTAAATGTATGTTGGAAACAGTTTTATTAGCAAACATTATTTTCTCATATAGGAATCCTGAGCAGCAAACCGTACAATGGAAGATCTCCAGCCTGTCTCATAGATCTGAAAATGGAGGTAAGGTTTCCCTTTCCTAAGGTTCTACTTCATAAACAGTCTTTTCTCTCTAGGCTCATTATCATCTTCCCCACTGTAAAATTGTTTTAAATCTCAGTCACAGTGAGCAACACTTTTCTCTCAACTGGATACGTGGACCAGATGTTGACAGTAAATTAATTATGCAAGATCATTTTTAACTACCTAGTCTGCAAGAAACTGTGTTGTTTCTGAGGGACAATAAAAACACATGTAATATCCTCTTGCTTTAGTTCACTGATGATGTCACTCACCTAACATGATGATGCAATGTTGTAGGGGTAGGGGCTCTCCTGGGCCGGTTCCAGATGACAGAAGGTCCCTGTAAACCCTCCCAGCTAACAGTTCAGTTCAGCAGCGAGGGAAGCACTCTGTCAGGGTGTGACATTCAGCTGGTTGGGACGGGCTACCGGCTGTCGCTGGTCAAGAAAAGATTTGCTGCAGGTCAGTTGGAGAATCAGAAAAGTAAAAAAGTGTGTGACATCTTGCTGGCTGACTGTCTTTTAGTCATCTGCTGTACATACACATAGGTACTCAATGGTGAGCCTTTAAATTCAATTTACAATTTCTGACATGTTTTCTCTTATTTCACAGGGAAATATTTGGCAGATAATTAGTGAACCTGAACAGAATCAATGGCTTTTGACTGTGAAGACTACGGATACATCCCATGTTTAGTGTATTTAAAAGTTTATTTTTAGTAACCAATAAAATGAATAGTTGAGATAACTCAGAATAACAAAAAATAACACACACAGATGATATTTGTCTTCATAACATATTCAGTAGACTTACTTCTGCTGAGTTTATGCAAGTAGATGCAAATCATTAGCTTTGTGCACAGGCGTACATGAAGTAAAATATAGGGAAATTCTGTTTTTTGTGTTTGTTAACATAATTGTGAATTCATACAGTGACCCAGCCTTATTCATTTCTTTGGTCTAACTGGTTTTCATTGCAGATGCATTGTAAAAGATAATGTGAATAGATTATAGAATATTAAAACAATCTTAAGGTGGAAAAGAATGGGAAATGTAAAAAAATATATAGCATAGAGTTTATTTGCAGTTTTCATTAAGTTATAGATGACATGGTAACATCTGATTCATACTGCCACCTCAAATCAGATTCTTTCCACCGTGTGTGACCGGCCTCTTTTGTTGTCTGAGCAGGATTTCTGTTTCTGTTTCGCCGAGCCTTGAACATGCCACACATTTTATCAGTAATCAGTGATTACAAGTCATCGATTAGTTGAGGGTCCAGAATGACCCACAGCATTGGGCTAACAGCACACTTCATCTGAGGGTGCTGTTTATGGAATTATATTTGTGCCTCAATCCTGATTGCTTTATTGTATATTATGAACATGGATTTCGATCTTGCTAGCACATAAATTGTATTTTGTAAAATCAGAAAAAATTGAGGATAGAAATATATTCTGCGCTCAATAGATTTACTTTTGAATTCTAGTCTAGCAGGATAACACCTTTAGATTAGCAGCTAGTTGGTAAACGGGGAGTGGAGCAGTTATTGGCGAAAGAGCCAGAGGACACTGAAAACAGAGCAACATGGGGACTGAAAACATTTATTAGATGACCAGAAACACAGCTCCAAACAAATGCTAATGCTGTCTGTTTGCCTTAATAAATCAAAAGGTTATAAAATGTCAGTATAGTGTCAACACATCATCTTTTTTGGTTAATCATCAAACTAGTTTAATTAGCTACTACTTATCCAGTAGAACGTAGTTACCTGTAACGTAAAACAATAACGAATAACAAAAATGTTCATATATTAACAATATTGTGTATGTGACAGCTGAGCATTGCAGTCCTTCTTTCCTAGTAACCGATAACTCTACAGCACTCGGACTAAAGAGAAAAAATCCATTCAGAATTTACTGTGTAAAACTTCCGAAAGTGTGTAACTGAGAGGTTATTGTGTGTTTTTGCTACAAACAGCAAACATACATATACATCTGATGAGCACAAAAATATTTTTGTTTGCAAAATATTTGTTCAGGATTGAAGCAGGTATATAATGCCGTACTATCACATGTGCAGCCTTTATCATTACTACTGATGGCATTTTGCCATAAACAGGTCATATGAACTGAAACTGTGTGGCCTATCAAGTTACAGCACTTTGAGCTGCAAATGCTGAGATACGAATTTCTCACAACACTGGACTTAATATTTGTGAAAGTCTGTAATTGGTCCGATTTTGTAACAGTAAGGCAAAACCTGTGTGAATAACAGAAGCTGCTGTTTTCACTGTAACAGTCTGGATAAATAATTATGTTAATATTGCAGACGTTCTGTTTGGAAGGGCCTTAAAATGTCAGATGCACACTGAGACAGATGTGAGTGCCATGTGGTGGAGAAAAGAGTTTGAATACCTTTTAGCGGGACCTGGGCTGATGATTGTAGGGTTTGCCTTTGATGCTGCTTAAAAACTTGACCAATTCCTTTGACCAGGATCTTTGATAAAGATCTTGACAAGGGTTATTGGGGACATCACAGAGTAATGAGAAACATGTCTAGCAAAATGACAGCATTATTCATGTCCCTGTTTAATTTTCTTCCTTTTTCACTGGGTTGACGAAATGTTTTATCATTTTCTAATAGCAATATTTAAAATCTTAAGTGTATAAAGTGTACATAAAAAGCTATGTTTATTTCTCTGAGCATATGGATGTGTCTGTGATTGTCTCTTGGTTTATTGATGTCAGCACTCATTCTTCATTGGGTTCTGTGTAACAGCACCACAACTCTTTTCATCTATTGTTTTACATGTGGGTTTCTTGTACAAAACAAGTGTTGCTGTTGATGAATAACTCCAAACGGTGCCGCATGAAATCTGCATTTCTCCATCACCAGTCTTGTTAATGCAATAATAATTTATCCATTTCATTAAGGTTATGATACGTGTTATTGTATAGTCGTGCTAAGAGAGGAGACTTTTTGCCTTCACTTAAACCTCCACTCTCTGTTTGCTGTTGATGCACCTTCAGAAAAACTCACTGTCAATGACTTTGGCATGAGCCCATCAATATTCCCATTCCATGCATCTAATATAGGTGTTTGACATTCTCCTGTGTTTGACTTGCACACAAACAACACATATTGTCATTCATAAAATAGCTCATGGCTTATTGTCACTTGTAACATGTTGACATGTGTTTGAACATCACATATTCTAGATTTTTTTTTTAAATGTGTTGATTCACAGTTTGGGCCTGGTTGTAATATTTCATTTGGTTTTTAGAAAAAAAAATTGGTTCTTTCATTATCTGTTAACAATGCTTTTTTTCTCTTTGCCTTATTTTAGAGCATACACAAAGATTATTATTATTATTTTTTCTACAGTGTTTTGGCTGTATTGCTTTCCCTGCGTTAGACACAGAATATGCAAACATTTCATGTAAATTTCCCATCCAAATATTTTGAAAGAAAATCTATGAAAAAGTCAATATAATGTAATACCTGTTTTACATGGTAATAAAGATGCGGAAATATGAGATATGTGTCTCACTCTTACTTTAAAAACGAGATGCGTATTTATTTTAAATGGTTCAAATCACTATGCTGTTTTGATAGGAATGTTTTGTTTATTCTTCATGATTTATTCATAAGGTTTACAAAGTCATATCTGGGTGAGCTCCGCTGCCACTGAAGGGGGGGGACAAAATATTGCTATGCTAGTGGAGAAAACAATCTCACCATAAATCCACGTAATCATTTTTCACTAATCTTGTAAAATCAAGGTTCTTTTTTGACCGTGGAAACGATTACACCAACTTTTTTACGACTCATTAGTTTATCCTCTCCTTGACAAATAACGTAACAACCCCAGCACACCTTTGCAAAAACACAGTTCTCGCGAGGTTTCAGCAGCACGCGCATGAAGATCGTAGAAAGCCCCAATGCCTGCTGGTTTGTGGTTGCTATGACGACGCCAATCACCACGTAGATAGCACTAACCTTGCTTTGTTTTGCTCGGTTCAAGAGGACCCGAAGTTGGTAAAAACATAACATCTTAATATCATACCCGTACGACTGTATTTGTATGTGCTGCAACTCTAAACCTTTATCAGTTTGGAGTTAACACAACTAACTGTCGAGCGTACACTGTTAGATAAACTGTAAGTTCCTTTTCCCGAAGTTAAAGTTAACATTCATGTTTAGTTTTAGCCTATTGCTATGTGTGGCACACCACCGTATACCAACTGTACTGACTTTGCATTAGGTTTTTTAATATTATATGTATACAAGCTGACGATAAGTTTTCATACAAGCTACCGAAAGGAGAAGCTGTGATGTCTGATTTTCTTAAGGACAAACCCCAAAGAAGAGAGAAAAGGATAGGGAAGTTGCCCTCAGAGGGGGGGTATGGAGGAAGAGGCAAAGAAACAACTGTGAAGACCAAGGAGTGAGTAGACTATGCAAATAATTATATTGACCAAGCTCCACCTTTTATCTCTGTATTTTTTTTAATCACGTGTTGAAAAAAGCTTTTACATTTTTTATTTATTTAAATGTTTACTTAGTTGGAAGTCACCAAACTAATGTATACCATACATTTTGCTTATTTTCTTTCAGCTCTATAAGTACTGTATCGTACATGGATGAACTAGGACACCATGATGACAATGCTCGTATGGCCATAACAATGGAGAATACCTACCAGACGGGTGAGATAACATTCACCTTTATGAAAAACCCTTACATTATATCATCACCATCCACCTTCTGTATGTTGCTGGTAAATATAGCACTAGTTCATTTCAGATTCTTTCAGCATAAATATATAATTTGAATGTATCCAAGGTCATTTATTTTCATATGTCAGCTTTATTAAAGTAATGAACTGCATTTAACTTTTAGTTTCACTCAATACATGAAGATGTTTTTTTATTCCTCTTAACCAAAGCAATTACACAGTTTTATTCCATGATGATATATTTTTTGTTATTTGGACCACAGGACCGTACAAACGCTTCTCTGTCCCTGCGGTCCAGGACATAATTAAAGATGTACTCACCAGTTATCTCCAGCAAGAGAAATATGAAGTAGAGTGGTCTCAAAAAATGACAAAGACAATATGTGAGGTAAATTAAATTGAAAATACCTTTGAATGCCTTTGAATTTCTGCTTTATCAAAGCTGATTGTTTTGATTTGCCCTCACAGGTGATAAGAGCCCGTGTGAAGGACCTCATGATCCCCAGATATAAGATAGTTGTCCTCGTACACATAGGCCAGCTCACTGGACAGAGCATGCAAATCAGCAGTCGCTGTCTGTGGGATGCATCTAATGACACTTTTGCCTCTTACTCTTTCAAGAACAGCTCTCTGTATGGTGTGGCAACTGTCTACACTGTTTACTATGAGTGAATCTCAGACATATAATCTAATAAATACACATTTACCATTTTAGATCTGAATTTGTCACGGTTACAAAAGAATTGGTACTGTTGAACATTTTTGATATGTTGTTTATTTAGCCAACCATAAAATATTACAACTTGTTACCAAAATTCATGTTGTACTTTTGTCATTTATGCCAGCATGGAAAAAAATCACATCACTTTAATTCTGAACATTACTTTTCAAATGGTGACATAGACAATGGCCTTCCCTCTAGCAGAGCATGGACAATTCACTTCTTTGACAGCCTAGTTGACAGCATGCTGTCATTAAGGCCTGGTTTTGGTCACGCCAATGACGATCTATGGCTGGCGTCTCTGTCATCTTCAGAAGGGTTGACTGTCTGTTGCCTGCCAAAAGATATAAACCTTTGGTTTAGAGACATGGTATTAACTTAAAAATTATCATAACAAATTCCAGTAACATAGTGAGTAAGTAATTCAAGTGTACTGACCATCTGGGAGAACGTCCTCCTCTGCCATCAGTCTTCTCCATCTGGATCCGCCACATGTGAACACCAGGGCCCGCACAAATGCCCGGCCACACAACCTCAGTGTGTTTGTGTTATCCTGTGTCTGAACCTGTGCCATGCACAATGCACAGAGTAACATTGCAAGGAGTAGGGATCTCATGACAATGCAAGAGGTTGAGGTACTGTACAGAGATACCTAGCAAATGCCCTCTTTGGTTGATTATCAGAAATCTGCTCCGATCAGCCCTTTTATTTAGTTCAGTCTCTAGTGATGTCATGCACTGTCCCAGGGAAATTACAAGTAGGCGGTGTGTGTTATCTTGATGTAACCATCATGTCCTTTTAGCAGCGGATGTCACCAAGGCCAGTTGGGATCTGTGTGGGAATCTAGGCCACAGTAATGATCACTAATTGACTACATTTTCGTAAATGTTAAAGAGACAGAATTGGTCTTTTATGTCTAAACTGCAGGGATTTTATTGCCAGGGATTTAGCTAAGTGTTTCCTAATGGATTACTTCAAATATCCTTCCTGCAACAAAGTGAGGTAATGACCCTCTACATAGCAACATAGTGGAGTGTGTGGCCGCTATCACGAACATAAATCAGTGATTCTGAGAAGAGATATCTGCATTAACTGGTAGACTTGTCAGACAACAGTTCTTCAGAATAGAGTTGACAGTCATTGCTGCCTGTGTCTAAATATCAAAGGTAGGACTAGGACTTCTCAAACCGTTGCTGACCAGCTTTAAGTCAGTTGGAGATGAGGCCCCAGTGGTCTAATAAATTAAGGATAATGGATCATTTTAATCTCATGCAAGAACACAATAAAGTCAGTTGGTAACTGAGTATTTTTTTTGTTAGAGTAAGTTCCAGAGATATATTTGGCAGCATCAGAGGTGTGTCAGAACTATAGTGATAAAGGAGAAATGGACCTATTAAGCAGACCAGAACCAGAGAGTTGAAACAGTGATTGGCGTCTTTATCAAAAACATAGTAGGTATCAGAATCAGAAGCTTTATTGACAGAGTAGAAACAGCTGTTACACTATGTCATGGAATTCTTATTGCTACATTACTCCCATCACTTCAGTAACAAAATAAAGAAAAGAAAAAAATAGTAAACGGTGAAATGAAAAACAACAAAACAAAGAGCGGTACCAGCTAAAAGGGGAAGCTACAAGTGTAGAGTGAGGTCCCTGTGTTCATGCAAATCACACAAAATTTGGCCACGTTGTGTATTTTGGGGTGAATTTTTATTTTATGTCTTTCATGTTAATTTTAAGCTAAGTAGAGCAATATGTGTTCCTTTTGTAGAATTTTTTGATTTTTAATCAAGACTTTAACATTAGTTTCACTACCAGGTATTGCAATCCCTTCTAAATGTCATGTTTTACTGTTCTCCACTAGTTTAGATATTTTTAATGTACTGTGATGACCACTCACACACAATATTAATTTTTTTACATTATCATATACAATCATGCAGTGAAGACTAAGTAAATACTTATGTGATGCTAAAATGGAGACTTACAGACTTACTTACTTACTGCTCCCATCAGGTTCAAAGCAAATCAATAGGAGGTTGCGCAATAATTCTTTTTTTTTTTCAGGTCCTCAGAGAGTTTGCCATATAATGAGCCACATGACAGCAGGGAGGGGAACAACGTGGCACAATGTGGACTTTTTACTTAGGGTTATACTCACTTTTGTAGCCATACACTCAGACATGAATGATTGTGTGATGAGTTATTTTGAGGGGACAACGATTTTAAGTTACACAAGCTGTACACTGACTACTTTACATAGTATCAAAGTGTTATATCTCCAGTGTTGTGTTGTCGTTTAAAGACTATGAGTTAGACTATGAGTTAGAGCTTTTTTTAGAGTTTTTTCTTTTATGCACCCCAACTAAAGGGGACATTTTCAAATAGCTATTATTTTAGTTTGGGGAAAGTAAAATAATTGAGCTCCTGTATGTTTAAAATCTGCTGTGTACCTTCTCTATATTAAAATGATTAATTGCTTATAGCTTAAACTCCTCCAGATGATGCTATTGGGAGAGATGAAAACAGAGAGGTTGTTGGTTGGACACTGATAAAGTAATCATAAGAAGTATTCATTAAAGGGTGTGAATGAATCAAAATCTTAGGCTGTATTCCTTGGTAATTATTTCATCATTTTACAGAATAGCCTAACAGTGAATTTCCTTGATTTTAAACTAAAAGGTTGATTTTAAACTATCACAGCTTTTGAAACACATCTTACATTGTTCATACCCCTGTTTAAATATAAAGTTTGTTAGTTGTTGTTTATGACTATATAGCTTATAACACATGTATGCGTTATAAGCTCACTCTCCGCGCTTCTAAATCATACAGAGGGGGCGGGGCTTTACATCCGGGAACTACCACTGACCCCAGACGTGACCCTGCAGGATTGCAAACATGGCGGAGGTAAGAAAGTGAAATAAATATTCCGAAAAAAAAAGAATTTATACAGCAGGATAGTTAGTTTAGTTGAATGCGTACATCGCGTGTATGTTGTAGATTTAATACACGAAATTAGGAATCAGCTTTGAATTGCTAGATAACAGCCATTTTTGACCACAAACATTGGGAAAGTTGGGATTTAGCTAGGTTAGCTGCGCTTGCACTGGCGGACGGTAGCTGCGGCGTTAGCAATGTTACTTCGCGGGTTTGTTCAAGAATACTTTTCTATTTACGTTAACGTTTTAATCACGTAGACCGCGGCGGCTCCGTAATTGGAGACGTTTTCTCTGCTGCTTTTGTTTATTATTGGTAGTGCTTTATACCAAACCTAGGCGGAACGCAGTTAGCTAAGCGTAAAAAGAAGAATTGTCTTGCAACTTGTAATCTAAGTTAGCCAGTGGAGTTAATTAACTCAGTGAGTACTCGCTAGTAGAAAACTCTGGTTGGGTGCAGGCGGTAAACGCAACTATACCCACTTTGTTCACATTACCGAGCTGCTACCCATTTTTTCCCGAAGGAATTGGTGATAGTCGCCTTTGTTTCGTTTCTTATTGAACTGTAGTCAGCACTTAGGGCACAAGGTCGAGCGCGCGTTTTCTCTGCCATCATAGATGTTCCGCACATAGTAGTTTAAATGTCACGTTGGAACATTACACAGCGACGAACCGTTTCTAAGTTCGCTAATTAAGATATTTGTCTCAGAAACTGTTCTCTAACTTTATGTCTCGCTTCCGCTTTCCAGCCCTCCCTCGGGAATTCGAGCCCAGGTAAATCCAAGTGTTTTTTTCTGTTGTTTGGGTTGATGGCATTTATTCAAAGTCTAATGTTCAAAGTATAAAGTTTAAATTCATTTAAGCTTAAATGAAATGTTGTAGTGTAAATATAAACAGCACTAGTTAATTATCTAGGCATTTTAATTTAAAGAGTGTTGAGTAAAAAGTGTTTTAGTAGAATGTAAATATATTTTACATTATAATGAAATGTGTCAATATTGCCAGTTAAAATGGCATATCAGGATATATCATTTTATACCTATTGCTTGTTTTTACACCTTATTTGCACAACAGTCATCTTTCGTATATAAGAATTAAGACCTAACAGAATATAACACTACTATATAGAAATGTGTACAAAAACCTAACACATCACACAGTATATTTTGATATGAAAATATTAAACTGATTGTATTTTATTAGATTTGTTCATAATTTCCTTAAGTAAATGTTTAACTCGGTGCAGTTTCACTTTTTAATACTGTTTAATATTTGGGGTCACTTTTTAGGAGGTTCGGCAGGTTCCGATGACCATGATTTTGACCCAAGTGCAGACATGCTTGTCCACGACTTTGACGATGAACGTACCCTGGAGGAAGAGGAAATGTTGGAGACAGCAGATGAGACCAATGCTAATGAGATTGAAGATCTTGCACGTGTGAGTTATGGTCTTGAGTAACATTATTGGTTCTGTCAGTCCTACCTAAAACAGTTCCAGGGAATATTTCCCTTAGCCTTTACTTACAATTCAAAAAGCACTGTCACTTTTCAGGAAGGGGAGATGCCCATTCATGAGTTACTGAGCCTGTACGGTTATGGGGCTGGCTCACCAGCAGATGAGGAGGAAGAGGATGAGGAAGAAGAACCAGAAGAAGAAGAGGATGACGAGGAAGAGGAGGAGGAAGAGGACCCTGACAATGATGAAAGCAGCAGAAGCACTGGCGAGTTGAAAAGAAATGAGGTGAGGAGGATGTTACTGTTTAAATTGTAAACGGCAAACAATCAGTGATGCTTGTTTAACACTAAGCTCTAAAAAAGGGGAGCTAGTACTAAAACTGTCAGTGTTTTTGGTATATTTTGCTTTCTTGACTGTATTTTGATTCGTAACCTTCTTGCTTTTTGTGTCATTTTTAGGGTGAGAGTGTTAAGAACTCAGCACCGAGTGATGAGGTCCAGGAAACCTCAGAGGGTCGCACACGCTCAGTCAGGTCCCTTGGTACAGCTGAACTTATTCGTCCCCAGAAATTATTGTATTTTGAAAGTATGTGTCATTTTATTGTCTTTTTTTATTGCAGCTTAATTATGAGTGTTGACGTCTATATTAGAAAACACCACAGAATTTGTAGTGAGATAAACGTGTTAAATATATATA
>JAUMTR010000009.1:5119494-5175485 GCA_032270685.1 Microctenopoma stevenorrisi
TGTTTTATATATATATATATATATATATATATATATATATATATATATATATATATATATTTTGTCTCAGGTAATAATGATGCAGAGGAAGAGTCGGATGAGGATGAGGACTATGTTCCATCTGAGGACTGGAAAAAGGTACGTTAAAACTTGAATGACTCAAACTTGATGATATAGCATAGATATAACTATTTATATCAGGCTTTGGGACACATTTAATGTAAATTATTACAATCCTTCAGATAGCGTTATGGCTTCAGAATACTTCAGAAATATTATAGTATAATATATAGTATAATATAATATTATACTTCTCAGGGTAAATATTTATAATAAGAATTTTATAGTACAAGTGTATTCATAAAAATGAATGTGCTGAAAGTTTGTAAAGGTTTGTCAAGGTTGTCACGACTATCACGGTTCAAACTAGACACAGCGTACAAGAATGTCCAAACTCATTTTCCTTCCCAACAGGAGATTATGGTGGGCTCCATGTATCAGGCAGAAACTCCTGCTGGCCTCTGTAAATATAAAGACAATGAAAAAGGTGAGCTAGTTTTTCCCTTTTACATCTGCATATTTAAACGTTACCCTGTATAAGTTGTGGGCTACACAAAGATACATGGATCAGATAAAATGCTATTGGTAACCCAACCTTGACCTGTTGCCTGTTTGTAAATTTGTGCTGTAGTTTATGAAAATGATGACCAGTTATTGTGGAATCCTGAGTGTCTTCCTGAAGACAAAGTAGTGGAGTTCTTGACTGAGGCATCGAGGCGAACAGGAGATGAGAAGGGGGTGGATGCAATCCCAGAGGGATCGCATATCAAGGATAATGAACAGGTGAGATAAACCCATCTGTGGCCCCTGTAACATGTCGGTAACCACAGCTGACTGCAGCACGTCCTCAGTGCTGTAGAGCTCAGTGGTTCCTCGAAACCTTCTAAATATATATGAAATATGCATTTGCTGATATATCAATCTGTTGTTTATTTTGAATAGGTTCCACACACACAGTTTTGCTCTTGTAAATACGCAGCTTATGAATGATAACTCGACATTGAGCAACATTTACTCAAACAAACCTACAGTGCTCGGCTTGTAGAGGTAATTACTGTATTTAAAAAGTGTACATGTTGAATATAAACCAACTGGTTTGAAGCTGAGAGCTAGGAAAGAGGAAATGTGGTGGAAAAACCGAATGTGTAGTTAGCACTGGTCTTATGTTTCTTTGTCATTTAGAGAAAGTAACACCAATCTTACCTAAAGTTAGTCTTGTTAGGTTTATTGTGGCTAATGTGTTGTGATCATTTACTTACAGGCTTTGTATGAACTGGTGAAATGTGACTTTGACGCAGAAGAAGCTTTAAGAAGACTTAGGTTTAATGTAAAAGCAGCCAGAGGTAAACAACTCTAACAAACATATCTCTTATCTCATGTGTATGTTAATTTTCCTCGAGTTTTCTTACATATGTACACTGAACAAACATATAAACGCAACACTTTGAGTTCAGCTCATGAAAAGTGGGAGCAAAAAAAAGTGTTTGTATTTCTATTTTTGTTCAGTGTAAATGACTGATGTGATGCTATTTAATGTATTCCTCTCAATTAGATTTGTCTCACTGTATTTTCTTCTGTGTAACAGAGGAGCTGTCTGTCTGGACTGAAGAGGAATGTAGAAACTTTGAACAAGGGCTCAAAGCTTATGGAAAAGACTTTCATTTAATACAGGCCAACAAGGTAAGAGCAGTACGAGTCATGTGTAAATCATCTACACATTTTAACCACGTTATTAATGAAACATTTCTATGTTACATATAATTATATCATTTATATATTATAATATTACCAGGGCTTGAATCTGATCCATTTCAACCTCGTTGAATTTAAAATAACATTCACTGTGTTTGTAGATTAAATGGATTTTGTAAAGAGTCCCAGACAATGATTTGATTCGTCTCTGATGTGAAATTGTACTGAATCTGTCTTTACAGACGATGATAATAATGATCATTTCATGTCTGCTGAATTAAATCTTTCAGGTGAGAACTAGGTCTGTAGGAGAATGTGTGGCCTTTTATTACATGTGGAAGAAGTCTGAGCGTTATGATTTCTTTGCACAGCAAACCAGACTTGGGAAAAGGAAATACAACCTTCACCCTGGAGTCACGTAAGTTTTATTTCTTTATGTATATACAGTTGTGAACTATTAATAGAATAAATAGTTTTCCCATCATAATCTGCCTCAATCCAGCTACCAAAAAAGAGATGGTGATACGATATGCTTTACCGTACTATTACACCATAACACACCTCCACTACCTGGCTAATTGTGTAACGGGCTGTGTGCCATCAGGGACTACATGGACAGATTACTGGATGAGACGGAGAGTGCGACATCCAGCAGGGCGGCGTCGCCTCCTCCCACCACCTCCAGCAGCAGCACCAGCCAGTCTGAGAGGGAAGACAGCAGCAGTCAGAACGGTGAGATCATAAATAGAAATGAAACAGTTTCAGAGATGTTGATTTAATTAAATATATCAAACCACTCACTTTGTCTTTCTATGACAGGTATCACGAGCCACAATTTAAACCATCCGGTGGATGGTGCTCAGGTACCCCCAGCACAACCGGTAAAATCTGAATCAGTTCAGTCTAACGGTCCCTCACATCCACTAGTGGAAGCTCCTCCTCCCATTCCAGACAGCAACTCTAACGGCTGCAGCCAACCCATCGCACCCAGCCACGACAGGAATGGTACTCTAGAGCCTCCACTGCTCCATAGAGACACAGCAGTGGTGGCACCTGACAGGCCAGCCAAGAGGTGCAGGACGGAGGCAGAGCCTCTGGGCCAAAGTGAGGTGGAACCATCCAGAACACAGGAGAACTAAACGCTCCAGAACTCAGTCAAGGTGACTCATGGATCCTGATCCAGGGTGGAACAGTTCACACCAGCATCCCTGTTTATGAGCAGGAGTATGGGGTGAAAAGGATGAAGGTATCGAGCCCTATTTGTCCTGTGAGCACAGAAACTCTAGAGTAAAGACTCACTGTGGAGTAAGGTCAAAGGTCACTGAAGATCACACCTTAAAGAACGCAGCCAACCAAACTGCAGCTGGTCCTCCAGGAGGGGCGATGGCTGCCCCGTCTCTTTCTCTCTCCAAACCCATCCATGTCCAGACTGCCTGCAAAGCTCATTCCAAAGTACCGCATCTCCATCGTGACCCAAAAAACATATTCTAGTCATTGTCATTTATTCCCTTTTTGGAGACTACAACATTTTTCCAAGTATTTCCTTTTTCTATTTGTACAAAAAGAAAAACAAAAAACAGCTGTGATATTTTTTTACACAGAGATATTTATATTTTTTAAGAACAAGAATCTATGATGAGTAAATAATGTTCAAGTCATTTGAACATTTGATGAAACTGGACATTTTAAACGATTATGTCCTGAAGTTGTCAAAAAGAGACAAGGTGGGCAGACATAAGACGGGTGAGCCGGTGCTGCCACCGGCTCACTTCAGTTGCACTTTGATTGTATGTTTCTGTCTTTCTTGATGAGGAGTGGTGAACATAATCCAAACCCAGCAGAATTACATCGTCACTCCTCTTCTTCAGAACGCGCTCTGGCCTCGATCACGGCTTCGTTTGGTTATAAGGAATGAACCGATGGGTTGGATGCCTGGAGGTTTGTTTTGTGTAAAGCGGCTGACATCAGTGATGTCCTGTATTATAACTCATCATGTAGAAGATTGCTGTATTTTTGGATTTTCATAGTCAGTGCTTTGCTCAACGCTTTGTTTTTACCAGACAGAGTGTCTGTGATTTTTAATGTAAAGTTTGTATAGATTTCTTACCTTGAGCAGTTGGTACATTTTTTATAACTCTGTGTTATCTCCGTATCTTCTGGTCTTCCTCGTAGGCTCTGCTTTTTGCTCAGAAATCTTTCGCCCCTGTTGCTCTGGGGCAGATGTGGTTTTAAGAGAGTAGCCATTCCTCTTTCGCTTATTGTTCGGCAGCACTTCCCATTCATGCGTGACTCTGCTCGGTCAGAAGTGTTTGTGGCAGCAGCCTCAGCCTACTGCGGTGCTTATATTTGGTTTAACAACTGTTCATTTAAAGTGCTTAGTTCCACCAAAACGTCCAGTCTGTCCTCAGTGTTTCTGTGACAGAACGGGCTGCGACCTGGTGAAGACCTTAACTTGTTTTGGTACAGTCAGTTTCAACCTTACTGCTTACGTGTTTTACTTTGTACTCCAGCTTTGAACTTGCAGTCATAAATTAAGATAAGTTTGTCTCAGATAGTCCTTGTTTTCTCTTTTTGATGTCTTGTTTCATTTTTTTTCTCTATAAATGACAACATGAATAAAACTGAAGTGTATTCCAAGACTGGCTATGAATGGAATAACATGGCTATATATTTAATAAATGTATTAATGAAGCTGAGTTGTCATGTTTTGGTGTTCAAACTGCAAACCTGAAGGAAAGTCAAGGCGCTCTGAAGCATTTACCTTCAAAGGTTCATTGTATTAAGAGATGTGAAATATACAAACTTAAACATAATTCAACTTTTATATTCACGGATAATACTTATTTTAATAATTTTAATTGTATAAATCTTTCCACAACTGCATCAATGCAAACATAATGTTGGAGGAAACGTACGCACGTACAGTACGTAGAATATAAAACGTGATCTGGATGTACTTCGGTGTCGGATCAGGTCTTCACAGTTCAGGCCTTTTCTGTTAAATGTGACAAAACATTTCAGAAACCATACGTTTCTTTTGTTTCTTCTGCACACATCACATCGGTTCTTACTTGTCTGCTCCTGCGTGAAGGTGATATGGGAGTACACCAGGCTGCCGGCGATGCTGTGGGAACATGGCGATGTAAACCTCTCTCAACAAAAGACATGACATTTTCTGACCAGCGTGTCTGTCTTACCTGATGTTCAGACCTATGAAGTTAGTCCACGTGAATATGTAGTCTCCACCAAACACCATTCCAATGTAGGTCACCACAATGTTCTGCAGGAGCCAGAGAGAGAGAGAGTCACTGCACACTTCTGCACCAGCAGCCGAGAGCAGGACAAAGCTTTAACAGCTCACCTTAATACAGCCGACAATGGAGGTGGTGAGTGCGGAGTTGTACTGCGTGCACAGCATGATGGAGTACATCAAAAGGAAGCTGTACAACACAATCAAGCAGAATTAGACAAAGGCGGTGATGTGGGAGATACTGGAGCTATTAACTGACCAGAACAGGTGTACACGTATCTACCCCATGACACAGGAGAGGACAAACTGCACAACAAACCACTGATCAGACCAGCCGTCATACTCCAACCCCTGTACACAAACACAATGGAGGTCACGCACTTAATGATACACAGCGGCCTGTGTTAGACAAACAGACTCACCATTAGCAAGTCTCCCGAGTAGTGAGCGTATGCTGCTGTAGGAAAAATCATAATCAAAGCGTTGTAGTAGAGAAGCCCATATTTGCCCAGCTCCTAAGAGAGAAGTAGTAAATATAAAGTCAAGAGAAAATGTGTCATGCTGCGAGACCGTGAGACAAGCTGCTCCGCTCACCTTTGAGTCAAGTTTCTGCTTCACATACACCCCACTGGCTGCTGTCAGGACATTGTTCAGCATTATGAATATGTATCCTTCGAGGTCAAAGGCTAAATCAGCGCTGTGAAGGACACGAGAACGAGATACGCGCTCATTCATACCTGCAGGTAATCAGGTAACGTCGACATGTGGGCGCCTTACCTGGCAGCAATAAAAGCACCAAGCATCATGGTAAACACTGTCATTTTAACTGAGGTGGAGAAAGTCTTCCTGTGAGGAATGGACATCGTTAAAATCATTCATTCGCATGACGTTTCTGGTGAAACGATGCAAAAGCAGTTTAACTTACTTCAGCAAGAGTCCCTCGAACACCATGGTCAGTAAGATGCTGAACCTCCTCAAAACGGTAAACATGGGTAAACTATGGATAGAAAAACACAATGTCTTATTTTTCCAGTTCATATCTGAAGATATGATGTTTCAGAATAACAAGAAACATCTGTCATGCTCCTACTTGAGGCGCTGCGTCCCAAACAGTCCTGATATTTGATTTCCCACATACAGCAGCGGCAGCGGGAACATCTGGAAAGACAAAAAACGCCGTGTGTGAAGTCGTAATGTGTGACACATCGTCTTTTATCAGCGTCAAACAAATCAGCCCTCACCTTGCGTGGTATACTCAGATCCAAACCCGGGAATGATATGACGCCCAACATCTTCCCAATCCTCAGAACTAAAACTGTAGCAAGCATCTGTTGGGATCAGTTAAACAGGGAGACGCTGTGCATGAGGAGCTGTTGGTAAATAAACAGGAAGTGTTGGTGACCTCTCTTCACGGAAACTTACTTGGCCGATTCCGACACATGTTGACGACGGGAATCTGTAAAACATGTAGACAATGATATCTGTGAAGGTTCTCAGTCATCCAGGTCATGGTTATCTCAAAAAAGGTTTATCCAATAGCAACTGCAATAGTAAATAGCCCTTCTATCCAGAGGGCTTTCTCAAGTCTGACTGACTGGTGTGAGGAGCAGGTTTATAAACCCTGTGGAACCCTCAGGTTGGTGATTGGAGGTCATCTGTGGACTCTCCTCCCCTCTGGTTTTCACATATGTTAACGTGACCACCTGAGCCAGGGTGTGAGTAGCTTTTAAGCTTCCTGGGTATTGTTGAGATACCCTATTGGATAAACCTTTTTTGAGATGTAGACAATGAGTTACTATGAAGTACTATGATGTCATTTTATCAACAGGTCAATCTCTACACCCACAGTGAGACACCTGAGTTTGGTTCTTCATCATAGTTGATTAAAGTCTTTTCCTTACCTTGACTGTCACGTAAAAAAGTGAAAATGATATGCTTTCATATCTGCATTGCACAACTAGCAGAACATAAATAAACAATGAAACTGAGTAAAACTTTACTGGAGTACCTTCCTGCTGGATGCTTGTGTAAACTTGCACTGAACTACATATCAGGGGCAAATATTGTCGGTCAGTATGTTACAATTAAAACAATTTCAGTAATAAGTAAACTAAGCATTTCTTCCATCACAGATAACTGGCTCTTTTTAAATGGACATCGTTGGGTTGGTGATGAGTCAAAGTCACGTCTGACTCCTGCTCGGTTCCTGATTCCTGTTCTCTGAGGACATACCTCATTTTACCTTCATGAGAGCAGCCACCTCTCCCCTGTCACTGCCGATAGAAAGTTGGTCAAACGGAACTTGTACTTTGTACCTTTAGTTACCTGTAACTAGTGAGGACGCTTTTGTTGACAACAACGATGAGAAAGGAACTTATTCCGTAAAACGCCGCAGCCGACAGCTTCAGAAACACGGGGGAGGCGTCGCTGGACGGTTCTTGGTTGCTTCTGGAGGATGCTCCATCTGATGCCAGCTTCGTGGCAGCTGCAGAGCTCTGCCGCGGACGTTTGTGAATCTCCGACATTATTTGCGCAAGTTCACGGCGGGCGGAAGCCGGCGGCGACTCCTGCGCATGCGCACACGCGTATGCGAACAGACGGAAACACGAAGAAACATCTTGGTTCAAATCCAGAGAATTTGATCTTTGTTATCTTATATATGTTTTAGAGTAAGTGCGACCCCTGCAGACAGACTTATATTATAGATGGCTAGACTTATTTCTTCTGCTTTAGTCTAACTTCTCGCTTTAAAACTATTTTGACTGTTTGAATGTGCAAAACTAATATTACAGGTTATAAAATCAGAAATAACCATATTACACAGCCTGTCAATCACTCTACCGTCATAAAGGAGTTTAAAAAGGTCAAATATATAGTTTGTGCAGTTTCTGAGTAAATGTTCTTTACTCCTGTTCATTAAAGTTGTCCTGTATATGATGGCAGCCTTAATTTTACACAGATCTCAGCAAAACTTCTAAATAAATAGCATCACGTCTTTCACAGAGGTTAGATTACTGAATTACAGCGTGTTCATTTTACTTAGCTGAGCCCAGTAAACACAAATTAAACTCTTACAAAAGTTTTCCATCCCACTCACAAGTCTATATTGGAATAATAAGGTACTCCAGCCCTGAAATACAAGAAAAGGCTTAAAGCAATAAATATTCAACAGCATGTTTGTTCACATCTTTAAAATCACAGTACTGATTTTAAACAACCCAAGAGCCACTGGCAGAATACATGTAACACCTCTAAAGCAATTTATTAGAACAGGGATGTTTGCAGAGAAAGTTGCACCGTCATGTGGCTCAAACAGTCCTACAAAGAAAAAAACTGCTCCAGCCGTCTGTATCAGTGCATCACCAGCAAGTCTTCGCCGAGCACAGCAAGCTTGAAATTCACTCCATTTAGTACACCCCTCCAGTCCCAATGTGAAATATACCCGCTTCATTTAAAGAACACGCTCACTGGAAATGGTGACACAGGTGGCTGAAAGCACCATGAGCTCACATTACATTCTGTAGCTCGTGATTGTTCCACAATGACAGCTCACATTTCTTTCAGACAAATTATGCATTGGTGCTGCGTTCGCTGAAAAAAAATAAAATAAAAAAAATAAAATAAAAGTATGTTTACATAAGGGGAGGGGAAACAATCAGTGGAAAGGTGCTGATAAAACCGAAGTGCTTTTAGATCTGAAACACGTTACAGATGCTCTAAAAGCAAGATATGTTCATAGTATATCTAACATTCTCACCTAGATTTCAACAATCACTTCTCAAGAGACAGTAAGAACTACTTCAGGTGAGAACTCGCTTTCTATTGTTTAAGAACAACAAGTTCGTAGCAGAGGAATACTTAAACTCTAAGTAACTAGCTGTCAAATTCACACATTCAGCTTCACACACTGCTGTGCACACGCACACATATATCCTTAACAAATAAACAAAACAAAAAAAACCTTTTGCTTAGTGGTCCTTAATTTACAAGTAGTACAGTCTGTATGACCTAAGAGGACCAGCCTAAAGTTAAACATTGGACCCTGGGACACCCTGAAACCCATCTGGATCAGGGGATACAAAGCATTACTAACCACTAATCCACCAGAAAAAGGCAAGCTACTCAAAAAAGGGGAAGAGGCGTTCACGATTCACTGCACAACAAGCAGAAAAATACTAAAATTTAGTAGGAAGTCACTTGCCTGGTTACCCATCGTAAATGTGTGCCTCAGGATCAAAGTAAATACACTTTAAAATGCAAGTTAAGCCATACTTCAGATACCTAGTACAAGATTCCTATGTAGTGTAGTACTACCACATCAGTGTGTATTACTGGGGGAAAGAACTCCAGCAGAAAGTCAAAGATGAGCCCCTAGTGCTGAGCTTCAGGGGGGAAATAAAAGCACAAAAGCCTCTGTGGAAGAGATACACACACTTCAACCTAATTGCAGAAATGTATAAATTCAAGCAGCACAAAAAAATATCAATGAAGTATGCATAATCTCTGAAAAAAGAAAAAGGTATGAAAACATCCCTGCTTTCATGTTCCTAAATACAAAACTTCAGTGTAACAAGAGGTCCTTTTCCGCCTTGGTTGTCTTTTGTTCTCCTTTAAACAAGTTAAAATTTAGTCCTCTGGTGGCGAGTGGTATGGGATGACAGTCTTTTTTGTCATTGAAATCTTTTTTTTCTTTCTCTGTTTTCTTATATACTTGAAGATGTGGTAAGCATGCAAGCCTCGTAGAGGAGGGGCCCGGAAGGGCTGATGGGTGGGCTGGTGGTGGAAAAGGAGCCTTCAGGCCAGCGCAGGGAAGGCCTCAGGATCATCCACGTTGGGAACTGACACTCCACTAGCCTGGAGGGGAAGCACACAGGGACAAGGTGTTGTACTTTTACTGAGGAGCTCTGACCGGGTCTAATGATTATTGTGAAATATTTCACTGAACAGAATTATTCATCTACAGCAGGTTTCAGCTCCACACGGGTTTGGCCACTTTAAGCTCCTGGCTCTGGTTTCTGAACTGTATGTTAAGTAGGTTCTACGTGAACGTGAGCTTGATCTGGATTTGGACTGGTTAAACAATAATAATTGACAGTTCCAGTTTTACATTCGTTACCATTATTTGAATTGTTACTTCACTACTTGGCTTTTGTTCCTGACATTAATCACCGTCACTACATACCACCACGGACATGTGGGATTTGTGACTCAGTGACACAACAGGCTTTACAGCCTGTTGTGTCACTGAGCTCCATCTTTTGTGAGATATGAAGCCTTTGTAGTTGGCAGCTCCGTTTTTACCGTTACCTTTTCGGAGCGTCCTCCCCCGCGTGCTGTCCTGCTGCCCCCTGCTCCGCGGCCTCCCCTGCCTCCGCGCGCTCCCCCGCGCCCGCGGCCGGGGCGACCCAGGTCTCCAAAATTGATCTCCAGCTGAGATGTGATGTCGTTGGCTGGTTTGCGGAAGTGGTGATCAGCGGACTCGTCGGGGGTGCCCTGCTAGAAACACCAGCGCATAGAAGAGTAAATGAGAAGTACATGCGCCGTCTCTAGACTGTTACTCACTACAGAGGATCTACACTGACTGTTTTCATGGACAGCGGGAGATCTGCAGGTACCTTTTGGTACAGGCTGTGTGTTTCTGGTTCCGTCTCCGTAGTTTCAATCACAGCGCCAACAGGCCTCTGAAAATTGAGCGCAGGGAATACAGGCAAACAATTATTCACACGTAATCATGCACATGCACCCAACTCCAAGACCACACAGAACTTATGACTCCGACATGCGATACAGTAAATGACTATCCAGGGTAAATTCTAACGTTAAACGTTGGACTTTCGCTTCTCTGCCCTCTCACAGCAGACAGCTCACCCCCCCCCCCCTTCCATCCAGAAAACTCCTGGTGCATATGTGTTTGGCAGCGTTTTAGGTCGACAGCTCATCCAGTAACCCTTCCTAGCAGCCCTTCTAAACCTGGGGGGTGTCACCAGGTCAATGTGAAGAAAATATACATTTACAAAATATTGGCAACACCAACGAATGTTAAATTGGGGGTCGTGACTCAGAATGGTCTAGAAAACTCTAGATTTGTCTCATGATCAGATCACCAGACAAATGTTAATATTAGACTAAACCAACCAATAAAATACATACTTTCAAACCTGCCTGTGTGAAAGGATCACAATGCTATTTCTTAGGCTAGCTGAGAATAATTATTCTGAAGAAACCCTGAAACAGCAGCACACCATGAGAACAACAACAACTTGACTCGATGGATGCGTTTTAAAGAGAATACCACTGCTGACCAAAAACACAAAGGAGGAGAAGGTCCGGCCAATAGATCGTGACCTCAAGCACACTCAGGTTCTGCAGCAAAACAATTATGTGAAACACACCGGCAGGTCCACCTCTGAAAGGTCAATGAAAACTAAATTAAAGCAGCCTGATCGAGAGGTCGGCATCTGGCTGCCACTCCTCCTGCCCGTTGGCTTTGAAAAAATGTGTTTAAATGTCAACTGAACCCATTTGAAACGCTTCAAACCGACCCTGTCGCCGCTACGACGATCTTCAGGTCACCGTGTCGTCGCAGCAGTGCTATGAAAACGAACCGTTTACACACGTATTGCTGTTGCGCGTTAGCGTTTGGCCTTCATATCGAACCTTTAGCATACGTGTACATTTTGATAGGTACGCTAACCATGGATAAATCCATTTAATGGTTCGTGGACAGGTTCAATTTGTTTTCACAGCTGATGAGGCATTAATTTAACTCAATCACCGATGGATCAAAAGATGGAAGTCATATTGAGCAAACAGCGCTATTATGCAGATAGATGCGTCAACTGTGCTGTGCTCTGTCTCCTATAAATTATGTTCATACAAAACTAAACTGCCTTCAAAAGTACGTTTTCTTAGGAAACGTATTTGGACCGGCTTAAATACACTTTTTTCTAAACAGCAGGGCAGCTTCTTTTTCTGAAGTAATGAATTCATCATCTATAAACTGCATATTTGTTTCTTTGTGTCTCCCTGCTTTGTTGGAGTAAATTAAACTTCTGTCACACACAAACAGAACCGTAAATGCTGTTGTGTTAATGAATAAACAGAAGAGGTTTCTGTTCCCTGTAACATCTCCGCCGTACTCACATCCTCACTCTTGGACTTGTGCAGCACGTATCCTTTCTTCCACTGGCTGTCGGCTCCCTCGTTGGGCTTACGGATGTTGAACTCCACCTTGGTGCGCTCTTTGTCCTGCATGGCCTTCCACTCGTCCAGCGTCATCTCTTTGGGGCCTTCGTTTTTCACCTCTTCAACCTCATTCTCCCTGGAAAACCAGCACACAACAATGTAGGGACTGAAGCCTAAAACGGTCAATCCTCTTAGCTCTGTACATGCTCTCTAATCCTGAGGCCAAAAGGGCGCCGACAATGTTGATCCCATTTGCAGCAAAGCTTTGTGGCAAAAATGCACAAGAACAAATACTGTAAGTGACTTTCTGATATGCTAATAATGCTCTGTACCTTCAGCCTACATCCGAATATCACGCCACAGGAAGTGGACACTCACTTGTTTTCAGAGCCGGCAGGTGTGTTTTCCTCTCCTTCTGGGGTCGTCTCAGGAGCCGGAGTCTGTTCAGCCTCACTGGGAACACAGACAGAATGTTTTTTATTAATATTACCTTAATTTTTAATCTGAAATTTATTTTACGAACAGCACAAGCTTTGACACTAACACGTCTGGAAAAGAAACGCAGCACATTAGCGAGCTGGCCGACGCATAAGGAAAAATGCTCAAGCGTGTCACATCTACTTCATTTAATGTTGTTACTGGGTATAATCAGTTTTAGGGTCACACAGAGGTAGACTCAGTGACACGATCGGGTAAAACCGACTGTATTTAGGGCAGCAAGCAATGTCTAGACAAATATGGGATGTGCATGATTATCCTGCAGACAGAAACGCTCGGACAAACAGGCCACACGTCTCTCCGTGAAAACTCACCTCACTTCTTCCTTCACATTGCCCCAGTTGTGCGAGCCAGTGCCACTGCGCTTCTCCTCACTTTTCAGATTGCTAACAGAGAGCAAACAGACACTGCTGTGAAATACTGACAGCGCAATGAGAAGAATAAGAGTAATTCTTAACAACGACAACAACCAGTCAAAGTAGATTTATGTAAATAAGCTGGGGGGGGGGCTGATAAGAAAGACTTCACTGGGGCTTTTTTCGGTGCGCATCAGTCGTCCTCTGCCAGCACTGCTCAGGAAACTCAGTTGTCGAGGTAACAACAGGACATACTTATTATTACGATGTGGATTCACTGGTCTGCTGAGGTCTCGGTTCAGCAGTGACTCACGTTTTGTCAGTGCCGCTGTGTTTGTCGAATTCTCGTTTCCCACGGGAGTCGAAGCCGTCTCCTCGGCCCATTCCCCGTCCTCTTCCACCACGCCCGCCCCGGCCGCCACCACGCCCTCTCGGTGGCCTGTCTCCAGAAGGTCTGATGGACAAAAACACTCACGTGAGCATTGTTGATGTGCTCTTACTGTCAGTGCGATCAGATGGAGCAGCTCGGCCTCAAAAACCATCAAGCGACAGAAGCCTGTATTGTGACGTTGAGGTTAAATGAGCTAAGATTATATCTGGAAACACCGATCACACCAAACAGACTCAGGTGTCCCAGCATGTTTAAATACTCTGTCATTCAACACAGCTACCCACTTGTCCACGGAGAACTCTCCACCTCCCTCAGGTTTCTCCTCGGCGGGCTTCTCGAAGCGGCGCTCTCGAGGTGGTCTCCGGTCCTGCCTCTTGTCCCCAGGTCGGCCTTCACCCTGCCCACCCTGGTGCTGGATACCAGGCTGGCCCTGTTGGTCTGGCCTTCGGCCCACTCGCCGGATACCTGCATATGAGAGTAAAGATCATAGTTAGTAAGCTCTGTTGACACCATATCTTCAGTCAGCACTTCAGATTCAAGCTCCTGATAATTTCACTTCCTGTCCCATGAAGCTTCTTCATCAACATTACGTTTCACTGCAGCGGCCTCACGTTTCTACTGCCAATTCATTTATTCTCAGACCATTACATGATGAAAAAAAGGTAAATATCCACTTTCTGGAGACATCTATGTAAACAGAAAGCGACCAGTCTAGTTTTTCCAGTTCACAGCCGATTATCTCGCGCATTTGCTTTGCAAAGCCTGCAGCAACTGACGGAGCTGCGTAGCCAGTGCACGGAGCATCATCCACCAGCCAGTAACCCAACACTACACCTTCCTCTCGGATGCTGGTGGAAACCATTTCTGCCTCCGTGCGTTAGGACGCTCGCGCCCGCAGCTAACCTGAGCCCGCGAGGACGGTGTCCTCCACCCACAATAAGAACAGAAGGAGTCTGTGTTGACCTCACGCTGTGTTTCCTCCAGACCAGCAGCAGCTAACGCAGCTAACGGGAGCCGCACATGACAGCGGGCTCACGGAAAATAAACACGCAGCGCACATGAGCCGGGGAGCAGGGGGAAGGTGTACCTTCTTTCTTCAGAGGGACAGGAGCCTGGGGCTCCTCCTTCTTGTCCAGCAGTGGGTTCTTCCTGTCCTTCTGCGACTCCTTCTTCGGCTGCTTGGCGGCTTGCGCCGCGGTCTTAGTGGAGCCAGCGGCGGCCCCCTCCTTCTTCTTGTTCTCTGCAGCCTTGAGGATCTCAAACGGATCGGACTCATCGTCCAATAACTGGTCGAACCGATTGGTCACGACGCAGCCGAAGCCTTCTTGCAGGTGTCCGGGCATGATGGCGCCCCTTCAGCGGGATTCACCTCCGATTCTACGAGGCTTGATGCGAACAATTCGCTGGATGCTGCCACAAGATGGCTGGGAGAGCTGCCCCTTCTCTTCCGGTGCGAGCACCATCCGGGACACCGCGCCGCGCGCACCAATCTGATCACGCGGCGGCCGCAATGTTGTTATTTACATTATGTAACGACGCGCTCGCATGTTGCCTACAGGAATCCGCGCGTCAGCGTCCCAGAAGATGTCTCGTTAGTTCTGCTGTGTAAAAATGATATTAACATTATCTAAATGCACATGTTGCTACTACAGACTCTGCCAAGACACAAACTCCATCATAATACTTTCAGGCCATAAGAGTCTGTGTAAACTAAAAACAAACATAATTGGGCTTGTGGCAGCTGTGCATGTTGAGGAACAGTATTGATGAAGCTTGCTGTCCTCGGGGTCAAAGTAGAAAATGCTATTTAAAAAAAAATTATACATAAATGATGACCAGGCTATTTTATAATCACAATATATATATTCCAGTATGCAAGACTGGACTTTTACTTGAATAAAGTAGCAATAACACAGTGTATTATCGTAAGCAGCTATTTCATAGCTGGCTGACATGGATCTACTTTTAACTGCTTTGTATCGTGGTGGGTAACCTTCATCTTCAAAGTAACTTTCTGACAGTTTCAGTGTCAGATACAGTTAATGACGTGTCAGAACATCTCTCTGTTTTCTGCTATCGTCGCATGTGCACTAAATGAAAGGAAACATTTCAGTGAATCGAATAAACAAGCACACGATGCTTTGCTCGTGATATTAATGTTTTAAAACATAAAAAGGGCCTTCGGCTGTTCTAATTAATTAAATGCTTTATGTTATCACATGTCTGCTGAGTGACTGAGAATAGGAACAGACATCACATTGTTCTCTCAAAATTCAACGGACTCAACAGCTTGACAGACAGAGGTGTCATCACAACCACACAGTGCTGGAGGGAAACTCATGTTGGAGTGGTGTGAATGTCGCAGCTTGCGTGTGAAGTTCTGTGCCACAGGAGGTCACATTTCCACAGTAAATGTTCCCTTTATTAACCATTATTACAAATCATTAGCAAAAATAATACAATGTCTCTTTAAATGAGTGTTGAGAACGTCATACGCTCCTGTTTCCCGAGACGAGGACCACTGATGACTGTATTAGGGATGATGGATCTAATTGAATGTAAATAACCGTAAACCTTCAAATTAGGAAAAACTCTCTTTTATTCTGTCTCATGGAGGTACTGTTAATAAGCTTTATTTGTCAGCATTTTCCTCACTCAGTTTCCTTCTAACTACTTTTTCAAGTTCAAGAAGTTTCTTGTAGAGGACCTCAGACGTTTCCTCATCGATGTCCATCTGAAATACAAACACACAGAAAGCTTTCTGCATTACATTTACATATGTTCTCTGTTCTCTTTCTAAATTCAGTGGTATATAGTCACTGACTTGGCGAGGCTCAGTGTAGTTGGTCCCAAGTCCTGACGTTAAACTGTGATACTTTGCTCTTGGATCCAGAGACTCTGTCGGTTGAAGAAAAAGCCAGTGCTGCGAAAACCCAGAGCAGGAATTAATGTTTATACATCTATGTTTATATGGCAATAATGAAACAGGCAGAAAACATACCAGCGCCTCTGCTCCATTGTACGGTGTCAGTGTAAACGTGTTAGTGAAGATCCTGATCTGTTCAGCACAAGATGAAAATGCGTTTATAGACGCCACCGATGAAAAAGAAATTAGCTATCATCAATAACCACCGACCAACCACATGATGGGCATGATGAGAGTCCAGAAGAATGAGGGCAGGATACCATAGGTCAGATTAGTCATCACCAGTCCGGGGCAAATTACTGAAGAGAACAGCCCCTGTCACCAACAAGAAAAATAAATATAAAAGCTACAGCCACTTTCTTCCTCCTGTAGTCCTCCTTTTAAAGTAGTAAGTCACTGTGGCGCCAATGAACAAACTGAAATCAGATTCACACACGTTACAGTGAGGAGACACGTCCCTTTACAAGACATGTGAAAAATACCTAAAATATGGATCATCGCTCTTATCGTTTATGGCCATCAATGAGAACTGTAAAAAGCTGTTTGCAGGTGGACGTACTGTAGCTTTGAGTTTGCAGAAGTGTGCAGACGAACCTGGTTGTTCTTGTGTCTGTTGAGAGCCAGGCTGACCATGTCTGACGCATACTTAGAGGAGCTGTAGGGCTCAGTTCCTTTGCTGTGCTGTATGTCCTCCATGGTGAAGGCAGAGCGGCGAGCATTACTCGAGGACGTCCAAACTACCATGGATGTGTGACCTGCCTGACACAACAGAGGCTCCAGCTCCCTGATCTGGAAAACAGAGATATCAAGAAAACTGTACAGGAAGCATTTCACTGCATATTGTACCGTGTATGTCTGTGCATGTGTCAAATAAAATCTCTTACTTACAGTCTGTTCCAGTGTCATTATCATCACCCTACACATTTTCCACTAGTGCAGACTCTTATGACCACACTCAATTTTAGACCTAATGTTATGTAAGTCTTCAGAACACGGTACCATGAAAAAATGGCCGAACAGGTTGGTAGCAAAAATCTCCTGCAGACCGTCTGGGTTCAAGCGGTCCTGCTGAGTTAGGAGACCCTCTGCTGTTGCAAACATGTTGATGACATTCCTGCAGTGAGAGGTTACTGTTTAATATGTATTACACATTTCACTGTTAACAGCCACTTAGCTTAAGTCGATATCAAGAATATAATCATATAAAATACAGAATTTAGCTGGTTTTAGAAGTTTACCTGGAAAACAGACCCTTGAAAAAAGCTCTGATATCCACTTGTGTATTTGGCATAATTCCTGCATTTAGATACAGAAAGTCAATTTTTCTGTACCTATGAAAAACACAGTTTATTAAATTAACATCCATTCTTCTCATGTCATGGTCTCTGTAATGAAAAACCAGTGCACACAAAAACAGTCTCCTACCTGGTCTTGACCTCCTGAGCAGCCGCGAGAACTGACTGCATCGAGCCCACATCTAGGCGTAATAAATCCACATGGGCATCCGTGTGAGAGGTCAGCAGAGTGGAGCGAGCAGCCTCAGCCCGCTGCATGTTCCTGCAGGCTAGACACAGGCGAATCTGACTGTTCTCAGTCAGCAGCCTCTCACACAAGGCCAGGCCAATGCCGCTGCAGAGAAACAGTCATACTCGCATGTAAAGAAAGCAATTATTTTCTAATTCTTACAGTTATACTTATGAGATGCTGCCAACTTTTTTTTAATCTATGTGCCAAATAGTGAGCATTAAATAATTCTAGTGGAAGCGTCAGAGCTTTGTATTGTTGTCTAGTTACATTAGTTTACAAACATTCACTCATAATTTTAGTGTTTATGAGCTCTTACAACGTGAAAAACCAAATGTATAACTTAGTTTCTGTGGACCCACCTGTTTGCTCCGGTCACAACGACAACTCTCTCCATGTCTGACGGGAGATATCCGCGCACGTAGCTGGAACAGGAGCACACGGAAGGTAAAAGAAACGGGAGGTAATGTCCTGTAACCGGGAACGTACAGCCCCTCGTCCGACCCCGCAGACAACACCGCAACCTATATGAAGCACCGGAGACGTGGTGTGACCGAACAAAAACAAACCTCTGACCAATCAGCGTCCACTACGGCGAGCGGGGAGGCCCGAACCGAAAGAAGAGCGCAACGATTAAACGAAAGAGACGAGAGTGTGAGTGGTGGATAATAAATATATACTGGAAATAAATGATGCATACGAAGTAAGAAAAAGCAGTACATAATACATGTTTCTTTATGCACATCCACCTTTGGTTTGGCAGAAATGAATACTCGGCGATTATTTATTTAAAAGAACATTAAATATTTACTGCATAGTACAAACACATTCACACAAATACTAATCTTTTATGTAACAAAGAAAAATCTAAGTCACACAACCGTAATTACATTATGTAATAAATGTAATAAATGAGCTATCTATTTGCATATATGTGTGGGAAAGAATATAAAATATTCACAATTATTTTTCAACACTTTATAAGTAGTTTGTTGTATACACTCTTCTCAACTCCCATTATTTACTGTACAATTGAGGCAAGCAAGCCCCAACCTATCAAAAAATCTGTATGACTGCAAATCCATTCCAAAAAACCACTCCTGCACAAAGCTAATTAACAATATAAAACATCAGGTTGTTATTTTTTGAGTCTTTTTAAAAAAGAGTAAACAGATGCTTACTGTGTTTAAAAAAGAACCAGAAAATAACAACCAAAAAAATCACACAGAATGAACGTACAAAATATAAAACATCAGGTGTCTGCTATGCCAGACTCTCCGTCAGCTGAGTGTGTATCTCCTGAAAACTCGGCCTCTGCTTGGCATTTCTCCTCCAGCAGCTCAGCATCAGATCGTTGTAGATTTTGTCAGGACAACAGAAAGGCTTCGGCAGGTACACCTGCAAGCATGATACAAAATATAAAAGTATGTCTAATGTTAGCAAGAGTTCTGGAGTACACAAAGCACACAGACTAGCATAACCAGTGTCATGCTCACCTGCTTTCCCTGGTCCCTAAAGAACTCTCCTGTGTTTTCAATGACCTGTTCATCAGAGAGCTGGGAATAAGGCTGCTTCTTACACAGAGTGAGAATCTCCCACAGGGTCACACCGAACGCCCACACGTCACTGGCCATGGTGAACTTACCCTAAGGAAAAAAGATAACATCAATCTAAATGTCTGCCACTGACGGCAGCAATCTGCATTTCACAAGACTGACATAAGATGCTTGAGTGTCAGGCAGGTGCATAAGTTTGGGCACCACATAAAAGAAATAAACTCAATATTTAGTAGATCCTCCTTTTGCAGAAATGACAGCCTCTAAACGCTTCCTATAGTTTCCAGTGAGAGTCTGGATTCTGGTTGAAGGTATTTTGGACCATTCCTCTTTACAAAACATCTTTAGTTCAATCAGGTTTGATGGCTTCCGAGCATAGACAGCTTTCTTTAACACACACCACAAATTTTAATAATTTTTAGGTCTGGGGACTGAGATTTATTTCAGATGTACTTTTTCCTCTGCATGAACGCCTTAGTAGATTTTGAGCAGTGTTTAGGGTCGTTGTCTTGATGAAAGATCCAGCCCCAGTGCAGCTTCAGCTTTGTCACTGAATCCTGGACATTGGTCTTCAGAATCTGCTGACATTGAGTGACAAGATTCCCAGTCCCTGCACTGGCCACACAGCCACACAGCCCCACAGCATGATGGAGCCACCACCATATTATATTTGAATTCACCTGTGTATGGAGGTCAGGGGTCACTGAGCTTACCAAGCCAATTTGAGTTTCAATAATTAGTTCTAAAGGTTTTGGAATCAATAATATGACAACGGTACCTAAATTTATGCACCTGCCTAATTTTGTTCAAACAATTATTGCACACTTTCTGTAAATCGTATAAACCTTATTTCACTTGTCAAATATCACTGTGTGTGTCTCCTATATGATATATTTAATAGAAATTTTTAATTGTAACAACCAACGATTTATACATAAAAAACATGAAGATCGACAAGGTTGCCCAAACCTTTGCACCCCACTCTATAAGTACTAAGCACACAGTAATATCAGGCCCACAGAGTTATTAATGTCTGAGTTCACTGCAGTTTTTTTTCCTTTATATTAATTATGTAATAAAAAGGAAGGACAATTCTTTATACTCTAGGTAAACTTATCATCATCTACTCATCAACTGTGGGATTCCTACAATTAGTTTGTGGAGATGAGTTAATTGTAGATTTAAAAGATTTACAGAATGACTCAAAAAAATCGATACAGCAAAGTATCACAATATTCTACAGAGACATCAATTATTGAGATTTTATATAAAATATAAAAACAAATTAAATCAAATCAGTCCACATATTTACAATTAGTTAAGTTGGAATAAACTGTATCACAGACAGATTAGCAAAAGTTTAGTTTACTGAAAGACTGAGGACTCTATTATTAGATTAAATATATATATTGACCAAGTTTTCATTTATGGACATGATTTGCAGGTCAAAAATGTGATGATCACAATATATCATATTGCAATTCTTAGTCTATCACAGAACATTTCAAATCGCAGTAATATTGTATCGGGAGTTAAGTATTGCAATAATACTGTATTGTGGTGATTGCTCCATCTATTGGATAATGGATTCAAATGAAATAAAAAAAAAAAGATATACAATGTTCACAGTTTTTGATACAATCCAGGGCAACGGATCCATAGTATTAAAGAAAACCAATGTGCAACTTATGATATAAAGACACAGCTTAACAGGTTAATATCGTTCCCACCTCAGCATGTCACTCACCAATAAGATACTCTCCCAGGACATCCAGCGAATGGGCAGGACAGCCCGACCCTGGATCCTGTAGTAGTCTCCTCTGTACAGGTTTCGACTCATGCCAAAGTCAGCAATTTTTATGGTGCAGTTCTTCCCCACCAGGCAGTTGCGGGTGGCCAAGTCACGGTGGACAAAGTTAAGAGAGGACAAATATTTCATACCAGATGCAATCTGCGCTGCCATGCGAATCAGTTCCCTGTAGCTAAAGGGCAGAGAAGATCACAAAGAAAGACAAATGTTGTGTCTTAAAAACACTCGCTCTTTATACATACATTTGTTTCTGGCAGCCTGATAGCTCAGTGGGATAAGCATTAGACTGGGATACTTAAGGTAACGGGCACTGGTCAAATGCAGACACCAAATTTTGCTGTAACATGAAAATGTAATCAATGACAATAAGGCGGATTCTATTCTATTCTATTCTATTCTATTCTATTCTATTCTATTATATGTGAGCCTACCAGACCACACTCTTCTCCTCCTCCTCCTGCATTTCTGTCTTATCTTCATCAGCAGCCTCCTTGAGCCTGAGATTGCACAGGAACTGGTTCAGGTCACCGTTTTCCATGTACTCAGTGATCATGCACAGAGGGTCTGTGTCTACACACACGGCCAGTAGGCGGACAATGTTAGGGTCTCTCAGACGAGACATGATTCGGATCTCCTTCAGGAAGTCATTCCTGTGGCAGAACAAAGACAAACACCTGATTGGCAAAGGTTAGAATTAAAACCAATAGGAAAAAGGGATAAAAAATGATTTGTTTTTACCTTGCATTCTTGTTGGCATCCTCCCGCAGTGTTTTAACAGCAACAAGCAGAGGAGACACGTTGTTTCCCTGTATTGATAAATCCTCGTCCAAAAAGTCCAGCATGCCCTCTGCCTCACACAGGTGGACCTGTTTTTAAAAATACTTTGTCAGTCCGTCGTCCACTTGGCATCACTCCAAACCTTCCCTTTAGCTTTAATACCACTAAGTGTGGCCTATTTGTGAGCATGCACTGTATAGTCACTCCATTTCACACTCTGGTGCTTTTATCACAGAGCAATATCAGTCATTTCATTTTAGAAATGAGAGCTATCAAGTTACACCAACATAATGATAGAGGAGAGAAGAGAAAATGAGCTCAGGGAGTTCAACAACCATTTCCAAATACTGGTCAACAAAATTATATATACTTCTCCAAACTGGCCCTCTCCCAGTTTCTCCTTGAAGGTGAGCTTGTGTCTGGGGAACTCTTTCATTGATGAATCGTTGCCAGTAAAGAGATTGATGTTGACGGCTGTGATGGAGTCGGTGCCGCTGTCTGAGGACTCCTGCAAGCTGATGATATCTGCCTCCGCATAGTGGGGAGCAGCATCTGAGCCACCGGCTGCAAGGGCTTTCTCTATCTTCTCCAGGTGCTCTGTGGACTGTGCAAACTCCGGCAGCTTTCGGATGAGGCGTGAGGGCTCCTGATAGTCAGCACACAGGGGGAAGATTCTTTCATATGTGGAGTTGGAGGTGGAGTCCCCCTCGCTGGACAAAGAGGAGTGGTGGAAGGAGAAGGCCTGGGTTTGCACCGCAAGACGAGCAGTCAGTTCATCATCTAGCATGCGCCGAGAAGCCTGAGGAAGTCAATGTGAGAGAGCTGAAATCCTGTAACTTTAGTTTTTGTCAATAATCGGGAAAACAGTTTGTCTCTTGCAAGCTGGTAATGTGGGACAACATTGTGACATTTGAAAAAAGACAAACTACTTTTAAGTTATCAGCAGCACACAAACAAATAAAAAATAAATTAAAACTCACCTTTTCAAGCATCTTCTGCCAGACTTGCCGCCAGAGGATGATGACTATGATGGCTAATAGGATGGCTATGATAGCCACCAAACACCCAATCAGGATCCTGGTGTTGCTGTCATCAAGTTTATGAGTAGGATCATCTCCTGTAAAATCAGTTAAGTGTTGGATTTTTGTGATTTATTGCATCACAGGTCATGTTCTTATTACAATATGCCCCCAAATAATTGTGTGATAATAATAATCTCATGTCCGTTTTCTTACAGTTAGATTTAAGAACCAGGAAATTTACTTTGAGGATAAGTCATTTCAGATGCTGTCAGCAGGGGGCACTGTTTAACCAAAAAACATTTTGTTAGCCCTCCTGTTAAACAGTGTAATTACTTATGGTTTGAGATTGAAAACAGTCTTTCCACATCACGGTTCGATGTATGATACCAATTTAAGCCTAATTAGGAAAAATCACAAATGAACGATTTTCTGGGTATATAATAGATTTTGGATTGTGTTTCTGGATCACTGAACATTGAATTCAGCTCGTGGTTTGTTTACAGCCACATTACATTCATTTATCAAACCAGATTGTATTTTTCTTGTGAAGTATTCCTGTCCACTGCCTATCTTCACTTCAACAAACATACAGCCAATACTTATAGAAAAAAGATCACAAAAGGTCCACCTTACTGACCTGGCAGTACGTTTGTGGGTTGTCCTTTTTTTTGCGACGTATTGTACACTGCTGAGCCTTTACGTGAAGGAGAAAAGGAGCAAACACAAAGCTGAGGCACAAGTCAAACAGGAGGTAGCGGAAGGACATTCTAGCATTAATTTATTAAATCACAGTCTGTGATGAGGCTCTGCCTGAAAGATGACACCCACACCTGATCATTTATACCTGACTGGAAGGCCACCTCACTGAACAGCATCCAAAGGTCACTGAAGTGGAAACGGCATTTGATGGAGCTGGCTGTGCGATCCCCAAGGGGCACTGTGAGGAAGCGGGCAATCTGGCTCACGCGATCAGCAGTGGGCCTGAAGGTTACCGGGTCGGTCTCCCAGTCTGATCCCGACCGGAAGTAACAGCTGACCTGTCTGAACATCCTCACCCCTCGGCTGTACATGTTGTTACAGTGAACCTAGAAACCAAGAAAAGGCGTCTTTTTAATCAGTTGTCTTATTCATAGGCTCAAACAAAGAGACATTACGAAACGGAAGAACATGCAGGTGTTAGGAAATACTGTAGTAAAATAGTACAGGAAGCAGCAGGTGTAGAAAATGGGTACTTGCCCAGCAAGGCACCACACAGCTTTAACCATAGTGGAAGTTCAGCAATTCTAAAAATATTGCGTCGTATTTCATGGTGAAGCTGTTTACTGAACTACTGAACTACTCCAAAGGTTTTCTTGCCTTCATGGAGGTGAAGTTTCGGACGTGGTCAAACTCAAATATCATCTCCACATAACCTTTAGGGAAGCTCCTGTTGTTCCAGCCCACATAGTCGTACCCTGGCCACATGCCGTAGATTTGGCTGTGGAGGAAATCATCCAGACCCCAGGTGCCATCTGTCAACTGGCCAAGGCCCTTTGTTAGTCTGGTGAAAGGACGGGTGGTGTAATTCAAAAGATAAAAAAGCATGATGAGTTTATTCACTCTTCAGATGTTAGATTTAGAAATGAATGGCTGCCATCGCAGCTCCAAGGAAAATGAAAAAAAAAAAAGGTCAACAAAATCACAATCCGCATTGTGGTCTACAATTTTCAACAGCACAAATCAGACCTTTCAGCTGTTGCTCCATCATACACGGTGTCATTGAAATAGACATCGAGACCCCTGTAGATCATTTGATGTCCATCTGGAATGCTATAAGACATCAGCCCATCTAATTGGATCAGAAAAGCCAAAACATGAATACACAGTTTGGTAATAATCTAAAAATGAGAATAGAGCATAACTCACAAAAGCAGAGGAAGACACTGCGCAGTGGGAAATAATGACTAACCTAACCATTCACAGCCATAGAGCTCCACTCTCATGCACACGATCATGGAGTGGTCAGTCACAGGCAGGAAGCGAACAAAACGAGCTGTGATGGGAGGCTCCAGATCCTTTAGCACCACGTCATACGCGTTCCTGTTCCCCTCAATGACCTGATAACAATGGAAAGAAAGAAACGTGCCAGGTGAACAGAGCTCGTGAAAATGTACACGCTGGTAATACTTTGACACCCTAAACAAGTAAGCTGTGCTATAGGCAGCCTGGTAGCCCAGTGGTTAAGGCAAGGGGCTGGGATGCAGGAATAGTGGGATCAATTCCCAGCTGAGTCACCCAGCCCATCCCCAGCGCTAGCTCCACGAGCGCTGCCTCTGGCTGCTCACTGCTCCCTTCAAGGGGGGATGGGTCAAATACAGAGAGGAAATTTTGTTGTAACATGTTAAAAACGTATCAATAACAATAAAGTGGATTCTTCTTCTATGTTGCAGGAAACGAGAATTATTAAACGACAAAGTTGGGATGTGTAGTATTTTAGCAGCACAATCAATCAGAGTGTGAACAAATGAAGTCATTCATCTGCTAATCTTGTTTTTTTCTTCTAGCCATTCAGCAGTGGAGTAAATATTCTTAGTAAAATTAGATGTATTACATTTTTACTCAAGCAGATTTTACTTATAAGGTGATTACAAAATGACATTTAACCCCCTCTGTCTTCACTAAATCAAGTAGAACGATGGGAAGCTGACAATTATTATAAGTAAAAGAACTGATACTGGGAAGCAAAAGACATTAGATAGGTGAAAACTCTACCGTTTCTTTATTTAATTTAAATACAATAACTCAAAACTTTCATTTATGAACCCAAACCAGGCTCTGAGCACCACCTGTCATGGAAGATTTTCCTCCAGCTCCAGCAACAATAATGTTCAGGCCAAAATGAAATCACACGTGTGACAACAGTGCAGACACTACAGAGCCAAACAACGATTCTTACCCGCCTCCCCTTCCTATCATGCCAGCCCACCCAGTTGCTGCCGTCACGGCTGTAGCTGATCCTGTATCGCTGGGCAAACTCATTACCCATTCCGTCCGCATGGCGACCTTGGGTGCCCACCAGTGTGATGAAGTGCAGCGAACGCAGGTCCACCTGGAGGTGCTCCTTGAGCCTGTCTGGCTCTGACGTGATGTTAGGACACCAGGCACCATCACCGTCTCCATTGTCAAAGTTAAGTCTGGTGAAGAGGATGAAATGAGGGAGGAGACGGTGACGGACAGCAAGGGCGAAGTAGATAAGGACGCAGCGTTTAGGGAAGGGAGGGAAATGTATTCATACTTGCATGAGAACATCGTTGACTGCTCCCTTTTGCTGCTGGGCGTATTGTGAAACAGCACCATAGTTGTTCAACATGTAGTCAACTGGAACATGGTGCATTAAAACTAAGCTATTCGCTAACTCCTGCTGGATCGGTCTTTATGTTTACCACAGAGGTACAAGAGTATCTCACATCTGTGGATCTTAAATCACAATCAGCTGCTAGTGAAGGCGAGAAGATGTGTGTAGAGAAGTAATGAAGCCGAAGTAATTGTTAGGTTGAAGTAAGCAGAAAAAGAATTTGGCTCAAGTAACAATAGCTGAATATTAGACTCACACCAAAAATAAAAAGTTCTGTAAGGGTTTTATAGTGGGATAGAAGAAAATGTATTTATATTCAAACCTTCCAAATCTTGCAGCAGTTGACTCAGACCACTGACTGGAGGCTGAGATGTCTTCATCCTGGATCTGACCCCCGGTCATACCCAGGGGATAACGACACATTTCTAGGAACACATAAAGAATCGCTCGTACACATGCTGCTCAGATTATGAGAATATCTTTTACTGTATGTGTTTTATGTGAGTGGGGGACCTGGATACTGTCACATGCCATAATATTAGTATTGTTCCTTGCCTCCCCAGGCCTCTTCCTGCAGCCCTGCAAGGCCTCTGCAGCGAAACAGAAGCCACACTGTGTAGGTGCCAGTGTAACCAAAATGAGATGGGAGTGCCCTCAGGTCTGCCTGCTCTGTCTTTTCCATCACTTCTCATGGTTTTTTATCACGCACACGTGAGAGGATTATTTTAATTTTTGGACACTGGTGTCTCTCACCTACATTTGTACACAGCTAAAGCTACATGTTAGTGCTCGTGATTTAACAACCTTACCGCACAGCAGCTCTACCAGAGGGTGGCTGTTCATTCCTCCCGTTTCTAACTGATAATTAAGGGATGTCTGTGTTTTACTCACCTTCCCACTGAACTCCCTGACGTGTACTTTGAGAAAGCAGCAGAATAAATAATCCTTTTACTGTGAAAATATTCTAAGTAGGAAAGTCAATTGAGTGATTGTGTGTGTGTGTGTGCGCACCGGCACGCATGCGTGTGTGTAACCTACAACTATGCCTACAAACCTTTTTTTACTTCCCTGAGTGCTCCCCTGCATCTGAAAGCTCTGCTTGTTCTGAGCATATTTGCTAAGCAAGGTACGCCACAGAGGCATACACACAAACACACACATCACATTATTGCATTTTAAGCCCACCCACCTATCACTGCTTTCATTCGCCATGTTGTCAGTGTGCTTAAAACCTCAGATATATGAAGAATAATTATTTTAATGTCATGTCCACATGGATTGGATCATACTCCATGATCCATGATACTTTGTTCACACATTATAAACGAAATATCTACCTGGGTTGACCTGTGATCGCACCGCGGCAGCCAGTAGGGTGAAGAAGACGTGATGTGTGATCAGTTTGACCTCCTTGACCTTCATATCTTTTCTTATACACCTATGCATTTCAAGAAAGTTATAAAGATTAGCAATACAGCGTGCAATCAAACATTAAAGTAGTGCTTTAAAGATTGATCCTTAGTCAGGCTGAAATAAACAACTAGGGTGCAGCTAATTATAATAACGTAAGTCGAGAGAAAACATAAAAAAGGCTTTTTGAAAAGAAAAAAAATAGTTATATGTCAGCATAGTGGGATATTACAAATGATTCTACTGTATTGGGTTGAATGTACGGCAAACACAGTCCTCCTTGTGACTAAGAGTGCTGTCTCTCCCACCACAGTACCTGCATTTATTTGACTCGTAAAAGTCATGAAGTCATGAAGCGACATATTTCTCTAAAGCTCTCAATGTTCAGAAAGTGTATTTACTGTCTCGCACGCAGAAGGAATCTATCTTTGCTGCCCTGTTTTCAGAAACAAACATGGAGGGAAGTAAAAGAGCATTTTAAATACATCTTGACTTATATTAACTGATAACTTAAATATGTTGGGAATGAGATGCATCCCTAAAGTTTGCGTTTAGGTTCAAGTGCAAATAAAGTCCAATCCCTCTTAATGCCAATGTGTTTAGACAAATCTATATTTAAAATATTTCACTTTATGGTGCTGCTACGCAACACAAACGTGAAAGTTAACCTGAACACTGGGTTTAACAGTTACATGAGAAAATTTGGACTTACTTTTGCTTCGTCTTTAAATATCACGACACCATGTGTTGCAAGGAATATTCCACATCTGCTTCGAGTTGATGCATTCACCACTGCAAGTCGCTGACCTCTTCTCTCTCTCTGGGACTGGAAAAGAGAGAGAGAGAGAGAGAGAGAGAGAGAGAGAGGAAACCAAGGCTGATGTAACAGTCTTTCTGGGTAGAAGAAAGAAACAGAGAAAATAACATGCTCTGGGATTTTGAGATGAGGCCACAAGCCCAGAATTCCACCTGATCCACAAATGGCTTCAATTATGGGCCACAGGAGCAGCTGAGAGCAGCAGAGCGACTTCCACCAAGAGCTTCTGAGAAAAACAGACTGGAGTTCATTTTCCTGCAGAGAAGAACCTGCTAATTACAAAGCGAGGACACTGAAAAATCACTGGATACAAACAACGAGAGTCCTGCTGAGCAATAAAAGCACAACGGACAAAGTAGCTCACATTGTTATAAAACAGAAGCTTAGAATACAAACAGTTTCCCCAAACCACATTAATATTTTTAAGATCCTATCTTCAGCTCCTTCTAAAAACTCAAAACTGACATAGAACACACACAGAAAGTTCAACTCTGTCACTTACAACTGCTGCTTTAGCCAAAGTTTCCATAAAATGCTTCAGGATGTTATGGATGAAAATAAAGGCTAATGTAAACGTGATGGTTGGAGGAAAGACAAAAAATGAAAGTAACAGGCTTGTGTATTTAAGACCACACACCTTTTCAAACACATAACTCCAGCATTTCTCTTACAGCAGTGAAAGGTTTTCAGCACATCTGATCCTTGACTGTTGTCATACTGTGACTTTGCGTCTTATTTTCTTTTCCCGCGACAGACTCACATGTAAATTTCATCATGAGGTGCTCGGAGGAGAAGTATCCTCAGTTGTAGTATGAATACAAATGTGTGTCTGAGTTGGTCCAACCAGTAATTCACACAGAGAAGTTCCTGTTTTTTAAAAGAAAATCAGATTTTTTAACACCACATTGTTTAGAAATACAGTGTAGTGTAGCGTTTATGTTGTAAATGACTTGTGGAAGTTATTTTTCTATTAAGGGGTATTTACATAAAATATAATCTACAAACAGTTGACAAGTGCTGTTGTCCAACTGCACATTATGTTATGCAGGTTTATAAATTTAAAAGGATAAACTATTTTGTAATGATGGGAACACAGCTGAAGACGTGTCCAAACATTTGACACGTAGTGTAAGTTAATCTGCAGGTGAACCCAGTTTTAAATTTAGTACAAGTCAATATCAGCAAACAGTCAAAAATATTCCTTACTTCTTTTAAAATGGGAAATATTCATGAAATATGACTCTTTATTACTTTATGAATTGAGAGTGGGATGACTGAGTGTCACTAACTTTTCAGGAGGCGAATGAGAAATTCACGAGTCATTAAAGCTGCTGCCCACAGAGACAGTAATGGGTGGCTCACCTCTGCAGGAGAGCATGAATGTCACCTAAACATGGGTTCATTGGAATAATAATGAGTGAATACTTCATTGATCCCCTTGGGGAAATTGTTGTTTGGACAACTAGACCCGTGTCTGACACCACGCTACTACGACATGTAGCTTGACCGCTGATCCTGAGGTTGGAGGACGACTGCTCTACCCACTGAGCTATCAGGTCTGAAAGCTCAGGAACACTGGATGAATAAAAAAACATGAATACATGTTTTTGTAATGTTGATGTTCTGTATGTTACACTTATTTCATTTGAATAACGGATTAGCTTGTTAACTGTTACATGCTACACTAAGCGATGGTCAAGCTGGGGGGCTGTGGTGGGGCAGCGTTTAGTTTCAGTTTACTGACAGGACTTGCTGATAATTACTGGAAGCCTTCCTCCCTCTATCGTTGCTGCGTCACTGGATGCCACAAACCTTCAGCGCAGTACATTTCTACCCCATGTAACATTGGTGTCCTTTTCATCATGCGCAACTCTTTTTTCTACAAATCACAGTGGCCAGCTGTTAGAGGGTTTAAGGTTAACTTAATCTAGTGACAGCACCTATTTGCAAAACTCCTTTGTATATTTAAGAAACTGAGTGTAAACCCTGCTTGTGCATCGGCTGTGCACAGTAGAAGCAGGTGCTATAATCTCAGGGGCAGCTAAACTTCCCTGCTGCTCTTCCACAGTCATATGAGGGTTTTGCTTTGCCTTCCTCCCCTGCAGACATTCAGGTCAGTCTGACAGTTCTTCGCTTCTCTTGGTCCTTCAGATCTTCTCTTGACCTTCATGGTTTTTCTGCTATTTCATAATGAAATTTCACACTGGAAATACATTATTGTTATATTTATTTAAAGCCTCTCAGGTCGTATCCTCAGAGCCGGTGCTGATCATCTAGCGCCGGTGTTCACAGAGATATTCAACCTTTCTCTATCCCAGTCGGTGATCCCCACATGCTTCAAAGAGTCCATCATTGTTCCTGTCCCCAAGAAACCTCATCCTGCTTCCCTCATTGACTACCGCCCCGTAGCCCTCACCTAAGTAGTGATGAAGTGCTTCGAGCGACTGGTCAAGGACTTCATCACTTCTTCACTAATGGACACACTCGACCCACTACAGATTGCTTACCGCCCAAGTCGGTCTACTGACGATGCCATATCTCACCTCCTTCACACATCACTCACACACCTAGACACTAAGAGGGGGAATTATGTTAAAATACTGTTCATCGACTACAGCTCAGCATTTAATACCATGATCCCCTCCACACTGACCTCCAAGCTGGAGCACCTGGCACTCAGCCCATCCATGTGCCAGTGGATTTCCTAACTGGCAGACCACAGGCAGTGAGGATGGGTGGACAGCTTTCAGCGTGCTCCACTCTCAGCACTGGATCTCCCCAGGGTTGTGTTCTGAGCCCACTGCTGCACTGCTTGTACACACATGACTGCGTGGCCACCACCACTTCCACCAACATCATCAAGTTTGCTGATGACACCGTCATAGTGGGCCTGATCTCTGAAGTGAACAACTTCAGGACCTTCCATCGTCCTGTCACATCAGGAAAAAGGCCCGGCAGCGTCTCTACCAACAGCCCACTCTGCCCCCCAGGGTGCTCAGGTACTTTTACACCTGCACCATAGAGAGCAACCAGACCGCTGATCAGGACTAACACTCATTTCCATATTTGATCATTTCCATTATATTCCTCTAAATACTCTCATCGCATAGATTTCCTTCCAAGTGGTGCTTGACCAAGGGCAGGAAGACCGCAAAGTGTCTTCCTTGCAGGGCCTTCCCTGCCCTGAATACGTCGCTGGTGCTATTTATGGTGGTGGGTTTTCTAATCTTTCCTGTAATGAGAGCAGCTGTATTCATGGCAAAACAATTTCCCTCTGGGATTAATAAAGTGTTTTGAATCTTGAATCTTGAAAGGACCTCACCTCTGATTTGGACTGGACACAAATAGCCTGCACAGACCTATTCATCTGGGCACACACGCACAGCTGCACAGCTGTTCACTAATTTGCAGACTTCTACGTACATTATGAATCACACATTGTTTGGACATGCACACTGCAAACCTCCGGAATAAAACCTGAATCTGAATCTGATACATACTGTAGGTGCCTGCGTAGTAGATGTTTTTGAATGTTACCACAATGTTTGGAGAGTCAGAAAAGTAATAATGAGCCAGTGATGGGCTTCGAAATGTTTGGCCATGTCTTTGGCCATGCCACAATTACTGTTTCATTTCTTTAGATGTGTTTTTGTTGTAAATGTTGGACACTTAACACTTCCTTGGTGTAAGTTTGTATTCATTTCTTTACTTTAAAAACAAGGTGTAGACTTTGCAGACTTTAGATGAAAACATGAAAACACAAGTGCAAGGACAAGCTCTGTATATCATCGTTATTAGAGTTGAGATATCCCAGTCCAGTTAAAGAAGATGAAACAGCGGCTGCACGTCATACTGTCTGTACAGTTAACAACACACAGGAAAGTACTGACATAGAGCACAATGACAGTAAAGACCGTTTTTCTTCAAGCAAATGAGAATTACAGGCTAACAAGTGGAGGCCACCCACTATCTGTGTCAGTAGCATCAGTACAAATGGAGTAGCAGGGTGTTGTGTCTGGATGTGGGAGGGAAATGGCTGCTGTTATTCATATTTTCCATCTTATCTGCAGCGTTTCATTAAGCTGCTGCTGTAAGCGCACTGAGCAGGCTTAATGGGAGCTGACCCTGTTTAATGACTGCAGCTGGTGTATTTCTAATGATAACAGAGAGCAGCACCCTCACATGCCCACATCCCATTTTCTCAAGCTGTTATATGTGCTAACAAGGGAAAAATTTGAAAAGGTCGGATCCGGAAGTAGTGCTGCTTATCTTTATGCTGGATACATACAGTATTTCAGTTTGACTCACCCATCTGAGCCATTAGTAAATCACACTGAATGCACAGGACATACTGTACAACGACACCAGGTGACATTTGAGAAAGGGCATTTAATCCCAAAAGAGGAAACACTGAGGTAAGTGCACTTTCATTTTTAGCACACTTCGTGTAACCTTGGAGAGGAATACCAGATATTGACATAATAATATGGATAGATAAATGCAGCAGACAGATTGTGAGCGTGACAGAGCGTGAAATAGGCGACAAGCTTCGGGGAAAAGAGGGGAGGAAGGTGAGTGTGGCAGAAAGGAGACGAGCTCAAAGACACATTCCCAATTCAGTGATTCAAACAGTTGGCTCATGGTGTGATGGAGCTGGCGCGACAGCTGGCCAGAAGAATATGAAGGGATCCAGGAGTTTCTTATACGCCTCCATCTTTCCCGGCATCCGGAAGGGATGGAGCAACAGTGACACAGCACTTTATGACAGCCGCAGTACGGCATTAATAAATAATACTTGGGAGTATGTGGTAGCTACATTTTTAAGCACAAGACTGTAAGAGCACCTGCACAATGAGACGCTTCCCTGTGAGACACAATGTCACCTGATCATAAAATGTTCTTCAATTATTAAAGGATGAAGAAATTCTAAATAAAAAATGTCAAATATGACTCAAAATGTTCATTTTTAAACCCATGTAAACTTACAGATAATGTGTCATAGCAAGCACAGTAAATGTGAATTTTCACACTGCAGAATGTGTTAGTATGTCAAGACGGTTTTTTAGTCTTATTCTGAAAAACAACAAAACCGGCCATGGCCCTGGCAAATGTGTCACAAATTCATAAACACAGAAACAGCCACGGTGCAACAAGCCCAGCGAGTGGCGATGGCACCGAGTCAGAGAACCAAACATATGTAGGTACGACAATCATCAAACAGTATGTAACACATTTACATACGGACACCACGGTAACCGGACAGGTTACAAGCTGCACTGTGCTAAATTATGTAACGGTACATGAAAAACAAAAACACAGTATGTGCTGTGGAGCTGATTCGGATTTGATTCCAAACCACATTACCAGTGTGTAACTGCACTCAAACATTTGCTCTCAGGTCAAAATTTCATTTTGTCCAATTTGTTTTGTTCAAATCCCACTAATGACCCTCAATCAGCCACTGACACGGGGACACGTCAGTGCAGGAAAAAGAAACCTAAAGGTACAATTTAAAATGTTTGCCGTGAGTGCTCTGTTCAGTACCAGACATCAATAACGCATATCTGCAGAAAATGCAGTTTACTGATGTCACTATACATGATTTCTGTGTGATTAAGTCATTCAGCTTGGTGTGCTGCAGCAGCGCAAAGCTGCCTAGTGCAGCCTCACAAGCATCACTACACAGCCATCTCATCCCCTAAGCAGTCCGACAGACCTTCCACATTAAGCACGTTTAAGAGTCGAGCTGCGCTGTCAGCCCCCGCCCCCTCCCCCTGCCCCAAGCTGTCCCGATCATCACTCTCATCTGTGTTGGATTCATATTCTGATCCGATCCCTGACTCTCTAAAGCGAAGCAGCTCCAAGGCTCCCAGAACCTGCTCGCCTAGGAGCGAGCTCTCATCCGTGGCTCCGTCGCTGGGAGTCTCCCCTGTGTCCTGGCCTTGCTCCTGGCCGTCCAGCCCCCGCGAAGAGAAGCGGAAGCACTCAAGCCGAACCCCACTGTTGCTGAGACCCAGAGGACTGGTGTTGGCACCGATGGTTCCCGGAGAGCAGGGCCCGGAGAGGGCAGAGACCCAGGCACTGTCAGTAATCTGGAGTTGGGACTGAGCTGCTAATGGGCCTGTGGATGAGGAAGGAGTGAGGGGCTCACGCAGCGCACTGGGTGGCTTGGCGCGGAAAGTGATCTCGAGAAGACTGTCCTGGGAGCCCACTGAGCACAAATCAAAAAAAGGAGAAGAGAGATCAAAACCGATCACAGCAAGAAAGAATTTTAGCTATAGCATGTCAACACAGATGTAAGGCATGCAAAAAGAGAATTCAGAGCAGAGCATGAGGAGATTATGTAGAGTGGGATGAAGTCTGGGCTGATAGGATTTGATCATTTATCACTCTTTGGCAGCACTTTGCCACAGGCTAAATGTAGAGAGGGGAGGGCAGAGAGCAGCACTCCTCTGAGAGGGCTGCCATACCAGAATGAAATGTGAGCCAGAAGTGAACGAGTGAAAGAGCCACTACAACAGAAAGAGTAGAGCACGGGAAGAAAAGACTTGAGAGGGAGATGCAATGCACCACAACACAATAAATATATACTGTAAATAAAGGGAAAGGCTGAAGGGTGAGTCAAGAGTGATGCTGATTTCCACTCACTAGATGTTAACTGGCCAACAGCTTTGAGCTCCAGCTCCTGGATCTGTTTGACCAGCAAGGAAATGTGTTGCAGCAGGTCGGTGTTCTGCTGCAGCAGCCTCTGCACCCGAGCCTGGGCCTCAGTCCTCGCACACACCTCCACCGACAGCTGGTCCTGGAGCACGTGCACCTGAACAGACCAAAAGACACACAGCGGCGCCCGCGTGACAAAAAAGGCCGAGAGACTGGATTGTGCAAAACTAAAAACATGAAAGCTGACGTTTCATTATTTCTTCCTAAAGATGCGTCACTTTTCGAATCCCATTCATTTGTTAAGAAAAAAACTGACTAAAAAGGCTGCATGGTTTGGAGTCAAGCCAAATGGTTATTTAACTGGAAAAATACTCAGCAGCTCAGGGAGGGAGAGAGGGGCGTGCAGGGCTACGGGACAGCCAGGCACATCCGCAGGACGGGAGATGTCAGGGAACGGAAAAAGCTTTTGCTGGTTATTTTTAAAGATGATTCAAAATCAGATCTAACTCGTCATGATTAGAGTCAGAGGAGGATTTGCCTTAAAAATAAAATTCTAAATCCAAGCCGACAAAAACTATTTATAACTTTAACCAAAAATGTTTACCACAATAGAAATAAGGAAATTTGTGGATACCATAAATCAACAACACTCTGTGTAATTATGTGTATTGTACAGAAAACAATACATCTTTTGTACCACTAGCATATCATGGTCATACTATGTTTTATGCAGATTGTGTCTGTAGCACATTCTTGTGTGTTTCGATGCTGAGATAAAAGATTTCATTTATTGAATTTAAAACGTAAACTGTAATCACTGTCCACTGTCGTCAGCACCTGTGCTGCAGCTGCCAGCGCCTGCTGCTCCTGCTGCTGCAGTTGCTTCTCGAGGAGCTGGACCTGGTGCTCTGCAGAGCAGGGACCCTCTGCTGCTGACTGACCCGACACAGAAGCTTCAGCGACAGGAGAGCTCAGTAGGAGGGATGGGTCACTGGACACCTGCAGCAGACGACAGCAAAATGGGACTTTACTATGTCAGTAAACACCAAATTATAATGATTTTAATTTCTTTAAATGTCAGCTTTGCTTTGACAGAACAAGGACTGAGAGGTGGAATAATCATAGCCACCACTAAGACATAAAACATGAGCCCCAATGACAGAGCTTTAGGTTTCATCAAAATAAATGCAGAAATAAAACGGGGAATCTGACCACAGTGTGACATTGAACACATTAGAATAGTGCCATGGACGGACCGAACAGGACTAAAAGACACAAGCCCAGAGGTCAGGCTTTATAAAGGGCCGGATGTTGTCTGTATCACATCAGTGGTAATATTTCTTAATTTAATGTCATAAAGCTCAGTTAAGAAACATAAAATGACCACGAAGCGACATAAATGGTCAAAAAAAAGACATGTGACCATTAATAGACACAAAACACAGAGAAAATGACCAATTCAGTCAGTTTAGAAATCATTATTATATCCATAAGTGGCTAAAAAAGGATGCACAATTATCCCAAAGGGACAGATGTGGAGCGACGCTTTGAGTCTGGCGTTCCTGTATAGGAGCGTGAGAAGCCTTTTATCGTCTGTCTAGAATAGACCTACAGGTGCGGTAATGTATGTGTAGGATGAACAACAATACTGAAAGGGAAAAGAAAAATCGATTCAACTTCACACCAATTTCAATGCAGAAGCTGAAGGACTGAGTGAACTGTGAGGCGAGAGTAGAGAGAGCAGCTCGGCCTTTGGGTCTGAGGGAATTACAGTAGAGGAGCTTTAAATCTTCTTCTGCTGCCACTGAGGATGGAAACATCTTGAACCAACATCAGGTTAGAAATGTACAAACACCCACGATATGACCACACGGTGGCAGCTGAAAACACAATACTGACACAGTATATTCACAACTCGACATCGGCGTGTGTCGGCAGAATGCAGCTTCATTCACCAACAGATATGGTTCTTATGCAGTCGTGTTTGATCTGATGAGTATTCACGCTCCTCTTAGTTCTGTTTCGTTACCGATTTAATAAAAATCTGGCTCTTCTGCGGCGGTGCCGTTTCAAGCTTCACCACTGTAAACAGCTGCTATTGGTATCGATGTTCATATAAAAAGGACATTTCACTTTACAAAAACAGGGATTCATCCATGAATAAAGCTTTAGCTTATTGGGTTACTGTGGACGATTTATCCACACGGGAATTCTGATGCGCACAGTGAGGGAAGACTTCTGCGGGGGGAGGACACGACTTATCTCTAGCGCCTGAGACGGGAGATCAATGTGGTGAACCCTCTTGGCATTGGGACTAGGCTGTGAAGAACACTTGACCTTCAAAAGGAGATGTGTTCTGAGCATACTGCAGAACACACAGCTGTTTAAAAGGTGGCAGAATGGCTTTAGACATTAAAAATGTAAAGATCATTCCCTTGTTTTCTCGCAGCCATGCAATAAGATGTAATATCAGTTCAATTCCAACTAATTAGCCTCTGGCTTGAATGGTAGCAGTTTCCTCTCCTGAGTACGGAAGCTCACAGCGCCACAGAGACCGGGTTGGAAAATGAGCTGACGGACATCAGAGCGGACAGCTGCTCGCCCGACATCGCGGGATTAGCAGAGCGGCGCTACAAAACCATGCTGTGTTTTCATCATTAAACCATGTGATCTCATAAAGTCTGTGGAGTCTTGTCAACATTCTTCACAACGGTTCTCAAAGATGCGCTGGCCTGCTGTGCTTCACATCCTTCTGTGGTATCTTCTGATCTTCTACCACTTTCATCATGCCCCTCCGTGTCTTCCAAAATTATACATCAACTCAAACTTTTCTACTTTTGGAGCACAAATCTTCAGATATTTTTCCTGTGATGAAGAGACTAGATCACTTTGTCCTGGCTGAATTGTCTGGGCGTTTAATTGTTTATGTTGTTCTTCAGCTATTGTCACTGATCATTTAAAGGGATATTCAGTTATTTATTTCAGTTATGTCACTGTATTAACAAACTTGGTAATACTCATCCAGATGGTTACTTATTTTCTGTTTCTATGCAAGTGAATGAACGCTTTATGACTTTTGGACCTGTGAAAGAGGTATATTTATTACTTTTTAAGGCCCTCTAGACCAAACTGACTATTAAAGTCACCATAAACAATCATAAATCACGCCTTCTTCACAGAAATGATCAAGGACAACAACTATACTCTACCTTCCTATCGTTACTGAAAGCCTCGTCCTTTTTGTTCTTCTCCAGGTCTGATGAAGAGACACAGTCAATGCTTTCCTCTGTAGTGGCTTCAAGGTCCGTCTCTTCTGACAAGGCAAATCTCTTCTTTGCTGCAGAGACACCAGATACATAAATGCAGTTTTTACTTTGTGCTCTATGGTTTACAACCCTTCTAGAGGCAGTGGCAGCAGCTGCAGCAGTGGGCAAAGAGCTGGCAGAAGCCCACACAAGCAAGGTCTTTGATCAACAGCTCACGCAACACACTAAATCCAATCTGCAACTGCAGCATGGCAAGCTGCTCAGGAAACTGTCTGGTGGATAATGACATCTTGTGTCAGAGAGGTGTGCTCTGCCAGTGTTTATTTCTGCAGGCGCTCTGGGTTTTTGTTTGTGTGAGAGGGAAAGCAAGAGGAAGAGTCGTCCTGGGTAGTTTATGTGTTGCAGGGTGAGGAGAACAAGAAGGAAAGTCAGTTTGTGTGCACGTCAGAAGGAGAACAGGAATGAGATAGACGGGAGAGGGGTGGAGACTGGATGTTTGCGTCTGCGTGTGTGTAGGTAGGTGTGAGTCACCTGGCACTGCCTCGCACTCCTCTGCCTTCCCCTCCTCATCGTCCTGGTCGTCGCTTTTCTGTTGCAGGGTCAGCTGGTGACACACATCAAACGCCTGACCTACCGTCCGCACAATCCTCATGGCCTGAGACTGTGGGGGAGTACACAGAGAAAAAATGGGTGAAGGAGAGCAGCAGCAGGAGGAAGGCAGAAATGAAGGTTCACATTGGGGGAGAAAACGAGGTGGAAGGAAGAGAATGAGACAGTGTGTGTGTGTGTGTGTGTGTGTGTGTGTGTGAGATAATGAATATAGAACACAAAAAAGATGAATAATAGACACAACAGCAGCAGGAAGAAGAAGGAGATACTAAGGCAAAATAGGAAGTGAAAATGAAGCGAGAGGGAAACAACAAGGAAGATAGAGACAAAATTAATGGCACAAGATATTAAGAGCACAACACTTGAGGGGTTTGTCTTCGTCTACCTGTTCTGCATGTCTTCTGCTGTCAGAGTGATCGATTGGTCTACTTCATAGGGAAGTAAATTTGGTGGCAGAGGGAGTGATGATAAAGTTGGTTGTTGTTGCAGGGCACTCCGCTTTAGACAGAAGCTGTGTGTGTGACACCACTTTATCAATAGGGGACGATTTAATTTGCAGTAACTCACAGACTGGCTCTGAGCTGGACGACAGGTTCACACCCAGAACAATTACTTAATGCATGACCAGTTGCTATGACGAGTCTCCGAGAACAGAGACACAAAGTAAGTTCAGTAATTCGTTTAAGAAAACGAATTCATTCAAGATGAATTACTTAATTATTCAGGCATTAAGAATGACAGAAAATGTACTGGTTTAAAAGGGATTTACACATAAGTGGTTGATTTATTGCTTTTTGAGTTACAAACCAAAAATCTTTAAAAACATTTAATTAAACAAGTTGTCTAATAGTAGAATTGACAGTTATTATTAATGAAAATTATTATTATTTGTAGCCAGTGTCCTCGCTTTTAAAGGATATTCATGTTCCGTATCATTATCAAATTAAATCTGGGTGTCGGCTGAACACACAGGCAAAAAATTTAATGTGGCCTTTGAGACACCAACACTTCCCCCTAACCCTCTAATATGCAGTCCTTTGGTAACACCCTAAATCCCCTGGAATGAATCTTTATCCCCTGCCCTTCCTCCCTGTCACTAAAGGTGAGTTTCTATGTTTTCTATATTGAATAGTGGCAGAAGCAGCTCAGAAATAAATTTATTGCTCTGTGCCTCTGGAGGACCACCCCTGCCTCCAGGCATTCAGTCAATATGTCAAGGTAACCCAAGCTTGAATGTAGTTCAAGCAAGTGAAACAGCAAAAAATAGAACACAGGAAAAAACTCATGAAATGGATTATTTTGCTGCATCAATAAAAAAATTAATTATGTTTTAAAATTGTCAGGGGAAAAAGCCAGCCCCCCCAAGGCCGAACACAAACGGCTGTGTCGATGTGCCGAGCCGACGTCCAAGTCCTGGTGGGCCGCAACATGCCGTGATGAAAATAAATCAAATCTCCTCTTATCAGCTGGTCCATCTCCTCCTACTCAGCACACACGCTCGGTCTGCAGCACCCAGATAAGGCTCCGCAGCCACCCGGAGGTAGTGAGGTGCCACTGGCCGTGTCCCTCATAATGTTTTTGTTCTACGGTGGAGAAAAAGTCTCTGAGTGCTGACTGAAAAAGCCTTCTTTTGTCTCCTCATCGGGTTGATTAGTATTCAGCTTCACTAAGTCACTGTCTGGTCTCCATGGTGAAGGGATGCGAGTCAATCTCACTGATGCTTTGTTTTTGTCACGGAGGAAAGAATGGTCTCCGCTTCGTATGCAGATATGTGGAGAAGCACATGCCTTTCAGATTCATGGGCATCTCCTCACAGAACACATAAAGGGTCTGACTCTCAGTTTAATTGGCTGTGTGTGTGTGTGTGTGTGTCGTACTCAGAAATATCTTGATTAGCATCTACATACAAAGTATGGAGCTGTGAAACCGTTAAATGAGTAAAGAAATCAACAGATGCTTCAGTTTCTTCTTCTGACATCATGTATATTTAAATAATCTGGCTGACTAAAACTCCAGCTCAACATCAGCAAAACAACCGAGCTGGTGGTGGACTTCTCAGGAAATCTGGGAGTCCTGTCCCCCTCCCTTTTTAAGGGGGGAGGAGGGGGAGGTTAGTCTGAGTATAAATATTTGGGTCTGCACCTATATTTATGACAATAAACTTGACTGGTCTACAAACACTGTTCCAGAGCCGGCTCAGGTCCTTCTATGTTCTATGAGTCTGTGGTGTCCAGCGTGATCTTCTGTGCTGTGGTTTGCTGGGGCAGCAGCTTGAAGGTCGCGGACACTAACAGACTGGACACATTAATCAGGAGGGCCGGTTCTGTTCTGGGTGTGGAGCTGGACCCTCCACATGTTGTGGCTGAGAAGAGGACGCTACACGATATAGGACAACCCCTCCCACCCCCTACACAGTGTCCTGGCTGAACGGAGGAGCAGGTTCAGCCTGATCAACATCAAGTGCTCCACAGAGACACTATACAACAATCATTACTGTCCTATTCCATCCATTTCTAGATTCCTTTGTTTTTTATATCCTGGCTGTAACAGGGCAAAGAAATTTTCCCTCTAGGATTAAAAACGTTTTTTGAATCTTGAATGAATTTTTACGCAGAGAATGCAGCTACTCTGTAATGTCCAGCTCGTGTTAAGTTCACAGACGCAGAGCTGAACGTGACGACCCTTATTTCTCACAGTGTAGCCACATTTTCACAAACTATTAAAAGCACCAGCAACGTGTTGTAACCTGCATTTCTGCACACGTGGATCTGAATGATTACATGCTGTATATGTGTTGGTTGGGAGATGAAACATACCTTCCTCTTAGATTTGAAAACATTGCAGCGGAAAATGTTGCTCTGGCCTTCTCTCGCTATGTAACTGAAAATCTTCAAGTCTTGAGCATCATGTGAGACATAGAAAATCCTTTTAAGGGAAAAAAAACAGTCAGCAGCTTTTCAACAAGTAATTGCTGATGTAATATCATGAAGACGATACCTGTAGATGGGATCCTGGGTCACCAAGATGGTGTTATCATCCCATGACCACCCTCTTCTCTGTCACAACACAAAACACACCACTTAATAGTGTCAAACGGGTTTTTGAAAAGAAAAAAGAAAGAAATAAAGATCTAAAACTGACCTTCTTCTTTTTGCGAAGAATCACTTTGACACAGTCAGTGGAAATAACTATGTTGACCTTCTTCTTCTTTATGTTCTTCAGTTTGAATTCATACTGTGAATGAAGGATATTAAAATTCAACACGAGTCACAAAAGTCAGATCACACTAAATTGATTGTATGGCTCTGTTTTGTGACTTGCATTACAGTACGTATCACATAGTCCCGCTGGGATGGAGCTCTTTGCATGAGTTAAATGACATTTGGGAAAAGAGAGAAGAGATCATACAGGCAGGAAGATATTTCTGACTTTTCTCTCAGGAGAAAGCTCAGAGTGAGTAAACATTGAGAAACTTTCAGTTTCTGCTTCTGGGAGCTGTTTGTGCTTTCAAAGACAGACTTCCCAGAGAGAGGCAGATATGTGTGGGACCCTTTCATCCCCCTCCATGATTAATGCTAGAGACGGTACCCTCAGCCTCCACTGCAGGCGCAGACTCTAAATATCCGGACCCAGAGATCTAAGAAGTGCGAGGATTTTGGTGAAATAATGGGGCTTGCTTTGAAAGCACAAAGTCCAACATCTAATGGTTAATTGATCAGATGAAGTTCTGTGAAACCACCAGGCAAACGAACCGTCACCCGCGCTGCTTGACAGACATGAATATTCTGTCTTTATCTTTCCTTAGGTTTGTGTAAAAATAACAACCCAGTTCCACAGTTTTCAGCATAATTGGAGCCTCTTCCCACTCTCAGAATGAAAAAAGAGAGGAATGAGGTTTTTACCAACGTGACAAACTGCTGCAGGTTTGTTTTCTCTCAGTCAGTTCCCCTGTCTGACTGTTACCTGAGAGTTTTCTTCCCTTCTTTACTCGGGATGCAGATGCTGAAGGTGAATGACACCACTCCTTCAATGTTCCTTTTCCAGGTTAATGCAGCTCCATGCCACCTGGGGCAGGAGCGCCATCCATCTCCACACAGCCAGCTGTCACAGGGCAATGAGGCGGAACACATCAGCCTCAGCATCTCAGACTGACACTGCCCCCGTCTTAATTACTGTGCATTTCTACAGCTCACAAACAGACCCAACTTTTTTATGTTATTCATTTTAATATAACGTTGTCAAGTATATTCTTACCAGTATGTTTCCTAAAGCACTTTCTCTGCACGCAGCAATTTGTTTATTTTACTAAACTATGCAAAGGGTACAACACACCAAACATGTACAAACCCACAGTAGCACTAAATCTTTGCCAGCACAATCAAATGGCCATTATCCTGTGCTGCCTTGGAGAGATCAGGATTAAGTCCTTCCTGGGTGTCACTGGGGGATGTGGCCGATCTCACTAAGTGACATGATAACTTGGTTGTTAGATAAGATGTAACAGCTGACAAGCAGCTAAATCCTCTCCTCTCAGCACTACCATAAAACTGCAATGACGTGTACGGACAGGGCGTCACGGCCTTGTCTGGTCTAAAAAGGATGCTCGAGAGGGTATCACATATAAACCTGTGTGCTGCACCTCTCCTCGGTCATAAAAAAATCGGAGCCGCCCTATGAATCCTGCCGTGATTTACACCTCCCCCGACAGCCCACTGAATCTGCTGCATGTGTAGTTTTACCCAGACTGGTGATGTATCTGGAAAGCAAGGATTCTGTGAGCACCGTGCACAAGGTGAGACATAAATAAACACAAGACAGAGAGAGGATTCACGCATATGCACAGGTTGTTGTCCAATTGTTTGAACTGCAGTTACCACAGATGTGAAGTTTAGTGCATGGTTCAGGGATTTGAATGTCTTACTCTAATTCTCCTCATCGCCGCCACTATCTCCATTCGACTCCCCGGACGTCCCACTTCCAAACTGCCAATGTACTGCAAGACACGTAAGAGAAAAGTCGTAAGATCATTTTACATTTGTGAGTGAGAGAATACATGCCACCGGTTACTTGGTGAGAGCACTGTAAGAACATCATGAATTACAGTCAGGCTCATTGTTCTCGGGGCCAAAAGCCAAAGATAGGAGCCTCCATCGATGAACATGAACATGGCCATGGCATCTCCTGTTTCTATACTCACACAACTTGTCAGGAAATAAACACACGTATCATTTTCTGTCTTGTTTTTTTTATGATAGCTGCACTAGCAGTGATAGAAATGTTCGGTTCTTACCTTTGCCTCGAAGCACACCCCATGTTTAAACACCTCCTCGTTGTGCATGGGGATCCTCAAATCGTGCACGTCATCCACTAAATTGTACTTGGTTACCCCTGGCATCGCTCAAACCGCTCACAGCTGACTCCTGCTTCACCAAAGCGCTGCAGATGTGCGCATCTCCTCCGACACCGCTCCCCACGCACTCGCACTCACCGGAGCTCCGCGTCACTCCGGAGGTCGTCCAGGTTGGACAGACGGACAGACGGACGGACTGACCGGATGATCGCTGTGTTCACCTGCTCACTCGCGACGGAGAAGCTGTGCGCGCGCCGCCGATGACGCGAGGATGTCAACACGTGATTGTTTCTACCTGAAGCGCCGAGCTTCAGTGAAGCGAATGATTTATCAGAGGGAGAGACAAGTCAACATGCAGAGGCTGTGGGCGCGCGTTAGTCATTCCGCTGGGTGTCAGATCTAACACATGAACACAGGGAGGGGGAGCTTGTGTGACATCTAGCGGCACCACTGGGAATAAACGCAGTCTATGTCCCCAGTGGACTCCAGGAGCCCCTACCGGTCCTTAGGATCAACAGTGGCTGTGACTGAGCTGAGGAGAACCTCATACACCTACAGGAGGGACATAAAAAACGAGCAAATCACATTTGATTCATCTGTTTTTTCTGACTGTAGCCTCTTGTTGTAGGTTAGTTAGTGGCCAAAGGTCAGAGGTCATGATCACAGTCACCTCGTGTCTCAGGAACACCTGTAAAAAAGTTGTTACTTAGAATCAGAGATAAAGTTAGTTTCTATTCGTCAAAGGTTCGCTGTGATGTCACATATGTCCCAGTCTCATCAGTGGTGGATCTCAGAAACACCTGGAAGACATGACTGGTACACACATCTGTTTGGACCCATGCATGACCTTATTGGAACATAAGTCTGAGGCATACAAACATGCAGCAAGTCTTTGTGTTTCTGTGGAGCTAAGTGACGTGGATAAGGTCCCTGTTTAGTTTGCTGGGACACACAAGGGGTTTGACTGGGTTTGAGTAAATAGGTTGTAGTCAATACTTTGACTGTTAAATAGGAATGTAAAACTACTTTAAAGAGTTCATTTTCTAAATGCTTTTTTTTATAAACATAAACCATTTATTTCCAGCTTTTATTTTTTCATTAATTCAATAAAGATCTTTTTCATTGCTGAGTTATTTTCCTCCTTAGACCTGAACTTTTCTATGGCATGGATTTTTAATTTCCCTTTGCTTTTTGAGCTAATTGTGACCTGATGAATGTAAAAACAAAGAATCACCTTTTACATGATGTAGTTTCCGAGAAAAAATATGTCCACGTCTATTTTAAATAGATAAATATAACTCAAGTCATAATTGAGCGATGTGCAAAACTCAACAATTATCCTGAGGACAAAAACAAATTGAGAAACAACAATTGTGCCGCTTCGAGCAAGAGCTCATTTAAAACGCTGCTGAAAAATGTTTGTCTGTAACAAAGTACAAACAGTATAAGTATAATGTCCTCATACGTGGATATCAGGACATGGTAGACCAAAATTCTTTATTTTGGTCTGGACAACCCAAAATGTTTTAGGAGGTGAAAGCTTTGTCACTTTTTGCTGTTGGAGCCAAGGTTAAAGAAGACTTAGCTGGAGTTGTAAAGTTTCATTGAACCAAAACAATGAGCTCAAAGATGATACAAGCAGAACAAATTCTCTCAACACAAACAGCTTTCAGGCACAGTTGATGCATTGTAACCTAAAATATACATTATAGCATCTCTAAGCTAAAGATTCCACAAGGACCAGTGCAGTACCTTCAATAAAATAGTCCTTCTCAGTGTGATGATACACAGGAAAACACTCTCTTTGCTATGGTAACACATTTGTGGTATCTGGTCAAACTTTTCTTGTTACTATGTTGTTTGTCCAGTAGGTGGCAACAGAGCTCTTTACCCGTTACAAGACGTAAAGCACGAGACCAAGCTTAAGGGACAAAGTCAAACATCCACTTCTTGCATTTCTCATAAATCTTATTACTCTCTCAGTCCTTTCTTTTTTGTGCTGCTTGTATTTAGATGACCTGTGTCAGGAACCCCTCAGCGTGATTGTTGTGCTCTCTGTCTCACTGAAAGGCACAAAAAGGCTCCATTAGGGTCCAAATGGTCCAATTGCTCTGTCACTTGAGAAGATCACACCCCCATAGTTTTTCATTTTTTAGGTTACAAGTGTCTAACCAGTGTTTTTCGGGCACAAAGTGTTCCAAGGTCACATTTGAACAGAACAGAAATGAATCATCTTGCTCAGTGCATCCAGTCTCTCGTCGATGCAGTCTGAATGTTTTCTGCACACGCCATGTTGCCCCTACTGCTACAGTGACTAGTGACAAGGCTGTCACGTGTTTACAGTTTACTGGGCTCATTGTGATTCACCGTGTAAAGAAAGAGCTGCGTGTTTTTTTTATTTGTATAGTAGTTACAGTGGAAACACACTGGGTTTTCACCCACGTGACGTTTTCTTTCTTGTGTTTAGTTTTTGAAGTGAGCAAATCCCAGTTTTGGCTGAAATGCTTCCAGTTTCTTCAACATTGTCATGTTACCGTCTGTTTCCTGAAGCAGCTCTGGTCAAAAAATCACACTGGTTAAGTTACAAAAACTGAACATCATGCACGTTCATACTTAAAAAACATTAAATGTGATCTAGTTTCCCCACAGCTACTGCTCTGATACCTTTCCCTTTGCTGAGTCAGTGTCACCCTGCTGACTGTCATAAACATATTTTTGTCCTTTGCAGTGTATCACAAAACTGGGCATAGTTTCTGTTTGTATTAACTGACACAATGGCAAATATGAATTGGGTGTTGATATCTACAAACTGGCACGAGACCGAGTGCAGGCTGCCATGAGATCAACCGCTTTGAGGCATTCATTGCTCTTCATAGGTCAATAAACACAGCCTGCTGTGTTTGTCAGAGTGGCTGAGTACAAAGCTGCCCTTCGCACAAATCCAATTATCTTGTTACTGTGGAAGCCACACAGTTATTGCCACACACATTGTCCCTTACTTCTCACTTAATCATAAGGATAAGGTGGGCATATGTCATTCTGTTTCCTGTGTATTCCTTTCACATAGGAAAGGAGATCAAGGGATTCCTTCTCGTAGAGTTTTTGAAGAACTACTTAATTCACATTACAACTGGAATAAACAAATGTCTTCCAACGATTACTTCTCTCCTTCCACACTGAAGCGTGACATCAGATATTTCCTGAGTAGTATGATGATACTCCTGTTTTAAGTGTGGGAAAAATGGGTCAGTGTCTGGGGAGCCAAGACCAGAGGTGTACAAGTACAAAAAAGTACCCTTTAATATGTCTACTTAATTAAAACTAGTAAAGTACATGCACAAAATAGTACAAAAGTAAAAGTACTCCACTGAGAAAATGTTTACATTAACAGTATAGAGGTGAAAACATAAACGTTGTGAAAGGTGAAAATGATGGTAAAAATGTGTTGTTACCTCCAGACTGTGGAACAGAAACAAAAGTTGGTGCTCCCTCACCCAGAAGGAGGTGGAGCTGAGATTGACAGCTTATACGGTGACAGGAAGTTAATCCATGTACGTATGATACACCAGTCTTTGACTAATATGTAATGATTTATATAAGAATATACCCTTAAATGTGTAACTAGTAACTGATGATGTAAAAATATAAGTGTAGTGAAGATGAGTTAAAGTAAAAGTAACATAAAAAGAAACCAGAAAAGTTTGAGTAGCTTTAAACTGTTCCTGAGTACAGTACAATAATTGTCCTTAGGAGCTCATGCTGGGTGTCTGGCTCCGGGGCACACATGGTAGGGAATGGACTAGGAGTCAGACGGGGGTTCGAACCTAAAACCTTCTGCATCCCAGTCTGACTAATAACCCATTGAGCTACCAGGCCATAAAACAGGTGAGAAGAGCCAGCCAGTGTCTCACAGTGGATCCTCTAAGTGAACTAATTCACCTTCAAAGTCATTTTATTCAATTCAAATACAAACACAGTTTGTCGTGGTTGAGTGTGCTAACTTCTAAGCTCATACTTTCCATTAATTATGAATCAGAGCTTATTGTCAAAATCAAAAAGCACATTCGTTGGAATTTTTCACAAAATGTTGACTTGCTTCTTTAATGAGCATATGAAGCTCATCTTGACTGTTTTTGCCTGTAATTTCATTAGTGGCTGGTCTGAACTTAAGACTAAAGCTGATTCTGATTCTAACGATACTAATCTTTGACCCTACTGCTACTAGCTGCATCATGCTGTCCAACATGATGTTATAGGATGGTTGGAGGGATTCATGACATTCACATTATTCCAATGCTACAAATAATAGATTAAAGAAATAGTAAACAATCAGACACATGAATGGTGGGAAGTGCTGTTTCTGGAGGTAAGTAGATTGGTCAGGGTAAGATTTACTCACTCTCTGTCTGCATACTTGAAGTCAAGTCCTCGGAAAGCCTGTGGGAAAGGGGTCAGTCTAGGCTAGTGTCTTGAACTGTGTTGCTAGTAGGAAGAACATTTGCTCAGTGAATTGCTTGTTTAATTTACCACATGAAGGTTTTACATCAGGAAACTGTCAAATGAATCAGAAAGCTCCGAACATGCGGAGGAAATCACACAACACACTTCGAAACTCATAAGTTTGGTTGGTTTTAAGTGTCCAGTCATCTGATTTATATTTATGTCTCTGCAGGAAAATGCAAAATATAATGCAAATGTATATTTCCCTAGGAAATTTTCACTAAACGTGTCTTTAGCTCGCGGAGGTGAGTCATTATTTTGTGCTATACATGCCTAGTTCTTGGTTGCCTTTCATCAGGTGATGAACTAATGCAGAGCAGATGTTGAAAAAACAACATAAGGTAAGTTATATTCTCACATTTCACACAGGTCTTTTAAAATCACCTGAAATTGGATTGTTGTTACTGACAAGAGGCTCTTTTCAACAAGTGGGTGTAAAGTAGTTTACTTGTAGGGGCCCTCTTTTTCATTTTGCAACCAAATGGAATGAAGATGGGTTTAGGCTCTCTTCACATAATTAAGTACTTCAGAGCGAACGTTGGGATAGGACCACTCAGTGGTGCAGAGTTTGTTCCCTTGGCAACCTGGTTACCATGACTGCTGCTCTTTGTTTTTACACCACTGGACCAAGTTGGAGCACTGTTGGCGACAGCGTTAATCACCTCTCACACAGCAAATATGTTTTAAAATGAGTGTACTGACTCACTCCTACCAGTGAGCCACTGCTTGACAACGTTCCACACCATGGTTCCACCTTTCTGACATTCAACGTTGTTCACTTGAACGGATCCATGCTTTAGAGACACGTGTAAAACATATTATATTTAGCCAGTTCATTCTCATCCGTGTTTACAGTTTAAACATCATGATCCTGAATGTTTAGAAAACAATTTACGGAAACAAAACATGATGTTCTTGTTTTTATTTTTATTTTTTATTTCAGTATTATTATTATTAGGCCAAAGTAGGATTTTTGGGGAAAACCAAACCAAAAAGTTACTTGTTGTTCATCAGGTTGTATTTTCTGGTTGAATGAGTTTGATTATGTTTTCACACAGAAACACTTCATTTAAATGGTAGGAACTTTCGCACATGCCGTACACTTTCAATTGCAATGTGATCGAAACATTTACATAAACAGGTGTTCTGTATTTTTATTATGAGCAGTTTTATTTCACTATTCTGAGTTTAAAAAAAGTCCATAAAACATCATCTTCCTTCAGATGGAGGAAGATGATTTGTCAGCTGTGTCCTGTATCTCTGTCTCTGTGCTACTGTAAGTGGTTGTCAAAAGCCCCAAAGGGCTTTTCCATTTTATAGTTTGCTTTGGCAGGCAGTCGCTTGTTCTTTTGCCAGGAGAAACTCCAGTAGTTAAAAATACAATAAAGTAGAGTTTCGTCATATAGATTTCTACTTTTTGCCTTTGGGTAATTCTCTGTTAAATCACTTTCTGTAAAAACTATCAAGTCAAAGTTTCTTCTATTTGTTTGTTTGACTGCAGAAAACACACTTGAGTCTAGCAAACTACAAATATTAAAGAAATAGTAATAAGTTCTATTTATATACTGTTTAGGTGTTAAAACACTTATTATCATTTTAAAATATCTTCTGTGCAGGGTGTGAAGTAGTAAATATTTTACATACTGACTGTGTGTCATTAGAAACATGTAATTCTTTTGCCTTTATGCCTGGAAAGAGTGATGAAAAACAGCATGACGGGAAATGAGCTAAAGTCCAGTCACACTCTGACTGACTGACTCTAAAGTTTGGATTATTTAAATATATGATTCTTTTTTCCATCCATGTATATACAGTTACACACATCACACCTTCTGTGTTTACTAGAGTAAGAAACCTTCCAGAAGTAGTTACCGTGATCGTTACGTTTGCAGTTTCCTTCCAGGTAAGTTCAAATCATTTAAATGTGTAAAACTTTTCTCCTTCTGTCTGTTGCTTTGCCATTATTTGTGCTGTTATTTATGCCAGAAGGCCAAAATGTTCCAGACTACACCCTCGTTATAGCCCAATCACGTTACATGAAAACAAGAAGTCTAAATGATTTCTGTTCACCCACATTCAGCCGCGCCTGATCAGGCCACTACATGCCCTTTTCTTTCTGTTTCTAAGATCAGACCTTTAAAAGCTTAATCTGAGGAGATGAATCATGACCATCTGCCAAAACAAAATCCCTGTTTGAGCCCATCTGTGCCCAGAGGAAAAAGAATTCAGTCAAAAAAGTCCCCTCATTTCAATCAGGCTACTGTCAAGAATCAGAAGAGGCCTCACCACACATCACGTCAGGGTGAAAATGACAGAGAGGACGAGGGATGGACGTGGAGAGATAGTGCCCATGTGTGTAGGAGAGAGTAGGAGGACAGTAGGAGGACGAGGTGGTGACGGACAGCATGAGAATGGATGGAGAAAGGGGGGAGAGGCTGCTCTGACTAACAGACTGTGCGTGGCTGCTGATGTAGTAAACAAACATGTGGAGTTGCTCAGTAGGTGGCTGCTGTCTCCATGGTGACTGACCATTGCACTCAGATGCTTCCCAGCACAGTGAACCTGCTTCACCGGTGCTTTTTGTCATGTTAGATGACGTTGAGTTCACTGCTTGATGTTTAAGTTACACCTCTAAAGCTCATTTCAGACAGTCTAGTTGCTTTGTGTGTTTCCATGCTTAACGTGAGACCCACTTGACTCGTGTCTCCTGTTTGTGAGTGTGCATACAGGAGCTGACAAAACAAGTTTCTCCTACGATTGTCTACATTAACGTGTTGTCTATTTATTAACAGTCAGGCTATGTCACCCCCCCCTTTTTGGCTCAGATCTGTAAATAGATCAACAATTCAGACATGTCTTCCATTGTTTCATATCTTCCATTCACCAACTGAGGGGAAAATTAGTCATTCAGTCACATAACTGTGAAGTGGAACCACTGAGGCCACGTGTTAGTTAGCAGCTGAAACTCTTTCTCTTCCCCACCCTCAATAAACACGTCCTGCCTCTGTAAGTGAGGTTTACATGGAACAGCACAGTAATCTAAAGAATCTGGAAAAAATATTTATTCATTGATTCACTGTCAGATACAGTCTGTATCCTGGACCGATAAAAAACAATTCAGATACAGGTCAGTTTTCACTAACCCATTGTACAGCAAGCATTCAGATAATACATTTAACTTAAAAATAAATAAATAATAAATAAATATTGAACATCATAGTGTCTACCAGTGATAGCTTCATTGAGTGAATCTAACTCACTTCTTTCTCTGTATTTCATTTAAGCCACTGTGGCTGCTACTCGTATGCACTGTATGTACAGTGCATGTGTCTCTTTCAGAGACAGACACTGTCTGCAGCTTTGTCTCTTCTCACAACCTAATGTGTCCTTTAGCTTCCAGTTCAGCCTGTGTGAAACCTTGGGTTTGCAAAGTCACTTTACAGTCTGGTATAAAACTCCTTGGACTGAGGTATTGTTCCATTTCCAGTCTCCGCTGTGCATCAGCGCGAGTTCGGATGAATGATCACATCACATCTGCTTCTTCCAGGACAATAAAAAAAAAATATTTTAGCCTGTCTTGGCCTTTTTGCTGAGCTCCATGTACGTGGAGGATTTGAGGAACCGAGGGTAGCAGTCTTTCTCCATTAGGGTGTATATTTTGGCCTGGGCCAAGTCAAAGCACAACAGGTCAGGCTGCTCCATGTTCTTCTTGGTGACTGCTTTGGTGACATGGTCCAGATTTACCTGTTGGACAAACAAAGTAATTGTCAGTACTTTGCTGCACTGTGAGAGAAAAAGCATCTGATGTGTCAACTATCATTTCATATTTACCTCCCGTGGTGCATCAGATCCAATAAACTCGTCATAAATTTTCTTTGCCTTGGCTGATAGTTTGCAGGGTTTGGTTGCTCTGTAGTCCTCACAAGCCAAGTAGAAGGCAATGTTTTCCTCACTGAACTCTGAGACCAGGAATGCTCTGAACAGACACAATCCATCTGGAAACAAGGGAAAGGACAGACAGGAGGTTTACACCTGGTCCTCATCTCAAAACACCTGAACCGATCGACACATTTCTACAGAAGAACTGCTCTTACTTTGGCAGGACAGCAGGTTCTCAAATGACTCTTTCCACTTGAGAAGCTCGTCAACATTAAACCTGCAGAACAGAAAAGCGTCATTAAAAGCTAAAATAAAAAGCATCCTCCGTCAGTGTGACTTCAGCACCATGTGTTAGACGAGAATCTGAATGTGTCTTACCTCTGTTTCTCACTCTTCTTTGACTGTCCAATATTGTCCAGTAAACTTCCAAACAAAGCTTTCAGTTCCTTTGCCCTGCAAAGATAAAAAACAATAGAACATGTTAGAGAAAGCTCTCACACAATTTAACAGCTCTTAAATTCTTTGTCATAATCTAGGAGTGCAGGAAAAATCACTTTTTCTCCATTGAATAAAAAGCCTCAGTGATCTAACCTCTCCAGGCAGGTGATTGGTAGCGATTCAAGTCCTCTGCACATGTTGAGATGTTTTTCTTGCTTAGTGTTAGATATTTCCAAAGATTCTGACAAGTGTTTGCAAAATGTGTTGCAGGCCTGTCTTTCCTATTGTATGTGTGTTAGCTCTCAGCTGGTCTGCTGTCTGTGTGGGAGAGGGACTGTTTATAGGGTAGTCCGCTCTGTGACATCACGCCTCTCAGCCAATCAAACGACACGCGTGGGAGGATGAGGAGACTCCTCGACTCTCATTTTCTCATTTTACTTCCTCCCTACTGAACAATGTGTGGTCGTTACAGTGACTGAATTTGTTCACAACTATTAAACATCTTTGTCCACATTCAGGGAATGTGTGTGTAACTTTGAGGGGTGTTTGTACGTTTTCTTACATTTCCAGAACTAGACAGGACAGAAAATCCCCTGGAGAAAGGACATGTTGACAGTTCCTGCCTTTAATAAAAACTAAGGGTAGTCTCATGACTCGGGTCACATCGACCCCACATATCAAAATGACTAAACGGGTTGTAAATTCCAAAATGACCGAAGCAAGTGATTTGGTTCAACTGAACTGTGATCTGGTTCTTTATGTAAAAACAATGCAAAAATAATCTAAAGCTCCAAAGCTATGGAAAAACAGTTTCATTTCTTAGTTATTTAAGATCATATAAAGAGAAGATACTTCAAAAAATAGATTTGACTCTACACTAGTCACTATCAGCATAATATACTTAAAATAGACCAACTGGTGTCTGTAGCTGCCAAACAAATGTAGTATATGTAGAACATATAACTAAAGTAGTTTTGAGGAAGTAGGTAAAAGCAGAACATTAAAAATACTCATGCACATAACGCACTTGGATTATATGAGGTCACCAAACGTCATGAACCATTAGTAATGATAAAGGAATAAAAAAAAGATTCACAAGTGACAAGAAGAGGTTTAATCAGACCGTGTACGTGAACTCACATGTGTTATGAACCTTTGTGTGGAGACAGTAGTCATGGCTGAAAGAAGCCAACCTTAAATGCTGTTTGGAGACAGGAAACAAATGCACCATAACAACTTTCTACAGAGTTACTTCATTAGTGTAGCGTTTTTACTCCTCCTGTAACTGTTACTGTAATTATTATGAAAAGCTTTTTAATCTGAGAAGTACCATGAAACTTTCTGCATGAGGTAAAGTTCAGTTTTAGTTATTTAGTATATCAAATGTGAATGGAAAATGAGATGTCACATATTTCCACACAGAAATGGAAATAAGGATTTAGCAATATCAAATCTATGTCAGTTGTGGGGTTGGTCCACTCCCACACAGTATAGATGTTTTGAGTGTTATTAACATCAACACATTAATTCAGGTGTATTTACTGAAAAAGATTATTAAGCGTTGCTCCACACCCCACAGTATTGTCTGTACATTTTTCCACAGTGGCGAGAATGATGAGGAAGAGCTTTCACAACCACTGTCTGGACAGTATTTCCTGCATCTTTTTCTTACCCAGCATTGGCCAATTAAAGATAATTACGCCTTTAAATACCCGCAGGGTGGAGAAAACTATTGTTTTGTGGAATCACACTGTCTATATTTAGCCTGAACGGAGAGCCAGCGAACAGCAAACCTGGGTAATGAGTTGTTTCCTAAGTTTACAGGAAAACTTACAGGAAAGGCCAAAGTCAGGCCGCTGGATAAAAAAAGTGCCCATTGAAATAGTCTGAACCTGCTTCCTCTGCTGGCAGCACAGAACAATACTTTCCTGCTAGCTGCTGAATCGGTCCAACACACAGTGCCTCATATTAAAATAACGAGCGCCTGCCCTGCTTCTTCCCTCGGAAAACATAACCCATAAAATCCTGCAAGGAAAATGCTCAACAATGCTCAACAGTCAACGGGATCCCATGGTGTGGTGCTGTACGTCTGAAAAGTAGAAGACTGGAATTCAGCCTTTTTAGCAACAAAGGTGACCGTGGCCATAATACTTTGATGCATATTTAATTGCTTGATGCATCAAAGCACCATAAAATCATCAGAATCAAAACTACTAGTTTCAAATGGGGCTGTAAAACGGCATGATTAGTTAATAAGGAGGAAAACAATGTTAAAGCAGAGTTCTAACAATTTGCTGTTTTTTTGTGTTTTAAACACCTATAATTTGGAGACAAGACCACAATAATGTTGGCATGGCCTTTAGAAAACAAGTTACCACTACTTTCTGCTCATCAGTAGGCCAAATTGCAGTCACTTGAGAATATGCTTGATGCATTTTGCGACTGTTTTTCAGGACATCATGGCTGAAATATGTTGTGTTTCCCAGCTGGTGAAGATAATTCACATATTTGTTCTTAATGTAAGTTTTATGAAGCACAAAACGCGGGGGTTACGGTGTAACCCCGGTTCTCTGAGTGAAGAGACTGTCTCTCCAGCTCGACGCTGCTCGGTGTCGGGTTCCGATCAAACTATATCACTGGGCTCACGTCTCCGCGACGGTTAAATACCTCCCGCAGGAGGC
>JAUMTR010000009.1:5175585-5242318 GCA_032270685.1 Microctenopoma stevenorrisi
TTAAAACAATGAAAGGCCCTGAACTACTTCAGTTGTGTGTAATGAATCTAAAATATATGACGGTCTAATGTTTATCAATAAATTACAGAAAATAATGAACTTTATCACAATATGCTAATTTTTTTAGAAGGACCTGTACAATACTTCTGCTTTAAAAGGTCGATACCGAGTCGCATTATCTGCTTCCAGCTTACCATCACTACTGTCCGCTATGTATTTGTCCTGCCATGTACTTGTCTTCTCCTGTGTTCACGACTTGCATCTGCTACCTTGGTCACCTGTTGCACTTCGCTTTGGTCATGTTCTCCTGTGGTTCCCATGAACTTGGTTTGGCACTGTAAGTTGGTTTGGGCCGAGTTTGTGTTAATGGTTGGTTGTAAGTTGTTTATTTTGTTAGTTCACTTAGTTCAGTTATTTTCCTGTTTAGTCTGTTCCTAGTTTCATGTAGATTTTGGTTGCTAGTTTGTTTGTTACTCACTTCCCTTTGTATTTGTTTAATCTGGGTTTCCCTGATTGGGAGTGATTTTCTGTATGGAGTCTTTTTTTACCTTTTTGAAGAACATGGTGGTGGACTTCAGAAAACCTGGGGATCCTGTCAAACCTGTTACTATACGGGGGAGGAGGTGGAGGTTGTGTCTGATTATAAGTACTCGCGTGTGTACTTAGACTACCACTGTGTACAAAAAGGCTCAGCATGGTCTTTATCTTTTGAGGAGAATCAAGTCTTTTAATGTCTGCAGCACCATGCTGCAGATGTTCTGAGTCTGTGGTGTCCAGCGTAATCTTCTTTTCTGTGGTTTGCTGGGGCAGCAGCTTAAAGGTAGCAGACACTAACAGACTGGAAACCTTAATCAGGAGGGCTGGTTCTGTTCTTGGTGTGGAGCTGGACCCTCTACATGTTGTAGCTGAGAGGAGGACACTTTCCAAACTTCTCTCAATCCTTGACAATCCCTCCCACCCCTCACACAGTATCCTGAGGAATGTCAAGTGCTCCACTGAACGACACAGGAATAATTTGAGGAGAGAACAACAACTATAGTAATTGGTGTTATCATGTTCTGTTTTTGTTCTTATATATTATATGTTGGTGCAAATTACGGGTGTGGGTCTTTTAATCTATTCTGAAATGAGAGTGGCTTTAAGTAGTCAAAACAATTTCCCCCTGGGACTAATAAAGTGTTTTGAATCTTGAATCTAGAATCAAACTTTAGCCTGGTGCTAACTTCAGGCTAGTAAATGGCAGACAGGTGCCTGTCACATAGAGATTAAACACTTTAAAGATAGGACAGCAACACACACAGCAACATAGTTAGCCAGAGTTGTACTGAGAATGAAATTATACTACTACTTTCTATAACATGTTCCTCCTATTGTTGGTGTTATGTAGAAATCTTAAGATCTCATGAAAAGACCTGTAAATCCAGTCCTGCATCAGGAATTTTTTCTTCCAGTGGAGAAGCAACACTTCAAACACCAAAGCTACATCCAACCAATATATGTTGCTAATGCATTATCAACTCAAGTTGTTCTCTTTCAATTTGCACAAGGTTTGTCAATAAAAATCATTATTTATCACATTTTAATCTAGTCAAGTTATTTATCAAGTCACTTCTATCTTTATAACATCTTTTTAATGTGATTAAGAAGTGAAATAATTTTTGGTATGTGTTCAAGTTTGTATAAATTGTATAGTAAAAATAAACAAGCCATATAAAAATAATGTCTAAAACGAGTCTAAGTTTGACAAAAAGTTATATAAAAGATGTAAAAATAGGGAGTTTTTCTTTTCCACTGTCGCCCAGTGCTTGCTCAAGTGGGACTGTTGGGCTTTTCTGTATATATTTATATAATGTGTAAGGTGTTAAGCCATACACTGTTGAGTCCTTTGAGATGACTTATGTTGTGAATTGAATGTAACTCTGACACAACTTTGTGCAGTGGAAAGGCTGTCAACACAAAAGTTCATTAGATGTAAAAAAAATATGTCGCCTGGCGTTACAAAACAAGACTTTTAGTGGCCCAAACTTTAACGTCATATAAAGGACATAACGCTGATTTCATTTTGTTACCTTGTCATTCATCATTTTGAACTGCACCCACTGCACAGTGTCTTTCCAAATGTACAGAATTGGAAAATTAACAAATAAAATGCATCAAAATGTAAGTAAACTAATTCACACACTTAAATCAAGTTAGTGTGGACAAACTTTGCAAACCGAAATGTTTCTGCTTTTAGTCACATTTGTATTTTTAGTCACGTGTTTTTGGTTCAGGCATAACAACAATATTATAAACCTACAAACATAACAAAGATCATTTCAAGGCACTTTACATAGCAAGGTTTAGGAGCTTGCAAAATATAGGTGTATACATGCAAACCTATGTAGAAGCCTAACAGTCCAACTTGAGCAAGCACTAGGCGATAGTGGAAAGGAAAAACTCCCTTTAATGGAAGAAACCCCCAACAGAACCAGGCTTAGGGTGGACTTCCTCGACCGTTTGAGGTGAGTGGAAAAAGAGGGAGAGAGAAAAAAGAACAGCAGGTAACACAGATCAATGAAGAAAGAATAAATGTTGGCTTTGTGACACAAAAAATTTATTAATATATGTTCAGAAAAAGACCTCTAAACTGAATTAATGGATCAACAAAGTATGTTTAAAGTCATAGGTCTCACAAGCCATCCAGCAAAACTGGATCAACAGGGCCTGTGTCAATGGAAAAAAAACACGACATACTGCCGGTAAAGAAGGTAATAGCATTAACAATAAACACGTCAATCACTGCGTTATATGCAAATGAGGACATTGTGTTCATACTTGGTCGTCAGCAACACAAAAAAATGAAAACAAACAAGAGCAGTGAAATTTCAATATAAGTCTACATGTCAAGTTTGGAAAAGGTACTGAAACCCGATGCCAGTTGCAATATATAGTATCAGGCATCAGTCCATCTACCTAGTTGTATAGGCTTAAGCTATAACTGTTTTATACCTATTTGAGTAGGCTAAATGCTCTAACTCATATATGTAGAGCCAATATGTAAAATGTTGTTCAATTCAATGTACTTGCATAGCACCAAATTATAACAATTAATTGAGCAAATATGTGGCACATTTGTTAGGCTTTGCCATATTTAAATTTAATTTAGCTTAACTTATATAGCGCAAATTCACAACATAAGTCATCTCATGGCACATTACAGTTTAAGTTTTAGGACCTTACACATTGTATAAATATTATAGTAATATCAAGCGTTCAGTTGAAATTCAGTGAAATAAATAAGATACGATATTGACAACATATAAACAGGTAAGTTGAGCTGTATTAGTTATAATCTAAAGATTACTCATCTAAATGTTATTTTATAAACATATTTTAACAGTGAGCAGTAAATGGTAAATGCACTTACACACAGGTTTGCTGGCCATATTAGTGTTTCAGTTTGTTGAGTTAGAACTCGTATCTCCTGATGGGTTGTTTGGGGAATAGTTCGCTTTGTATTTGCCATTGTGTTATATAGGGCTGGAATTTTCTTCCAGGAAAATACGTCATGTTAAGACACTCCAGAAATTGCACATATTTCAAATAACTAAGAACTCAGACTTTGCCAGATGTTGCTATTCCAGTTAAAATGTGTGTGTAAAGGTAAGTGCAAGTTTTAAAAAGTGCTTTTCAAAGATTTTCAAATAATCAAATGTAGCATAGTCACTGCTGCTGAACTATACATATTGTACATACTACTTTCAATCTGTTTCACTCATTTTTAACCAGGTTTTTATTTTTTAGCTAAACCAGTTTAAATATTTTCAATTGCTGTTTTGAAAGTCTATGTTTAGCTTTTGTTTCTCCTTAAGGTTGACTAAAGTGCTTTTAGTCAACCTTGGTTGTTAAAATGTGCCAAATAAATCAAGATTGATTCATTGATTGATACATAACAAAAACTTTAAAAACAAAACATTATAAACAGGGAGTGCAAATATCTCGGTATAGAAGTTTTTTTAAATTATAAAGTTTATAATACAGTAGTAAAAATGTGCATTCTTGAGTCAGGTGCATGTATGTTAAGACTCTTATGAGCTTTTATGCCTAGGGAATGCATATAAGCAGTGTTTAGCTGACTTGATTGATTCATGTCTCTAAAGATTCTTAGTCATGAAAGTTGTTTGGAAGGTGAGTAATGGCAACTGGACTCTTTTTTTGTTAGGTTGAAACATTTTACTATCATGGCGACACTTCCTGCTTCGTCTGCCAATTGGAGCATCCTAGTTCCCAGCTACACCAGTATCATGCTCATTACTTTGTCAATAGTTAAATATTGATCTTTATAAAATGAGTCACAATGGTTTTAGGGTTAAATTTTTTGAAATATCTTGATGACACGCCGTTTTTTGTCAAACAGATTGGCGTGCCAAGTAAAACATCTTCATGAAACGCACTGCCCTGCCAAACAGATTGGCACACGAAGTGAAAAATCCTGATGCAACGCCCTGCATTGCCAAACTGATTTTGTCAGCTGTGTCTCATGAGCTACAGCAGTCATCTGCAAATTGGAAAATCAGTGGTTTGATTCCCCATCATCTCCAGTCATATGTCAAAATGTACTTGGGCAAGACACTGAACCCCAAGTTGCCCCCGGTGTGTCAGGGAACAAAATATAAAGTCAAATTTGGATTATTAAATATCAGATCTCTTTTCTAAATCTTTTATATAGATTTATTTGGTCTCAACTAAACATGGCTGCAGCAAGATGACTGTACATTTTAATTCAGCTACAGTTAGGTGTATGAATTTATCTCTTTTACTTTCCCCACACAATGCAACAACTGATTGTTGGAAAGCCAAGAGCAATGCACTGGCTGTCGCTTGTCACTGAGGTTCCTTGATTCTTTTAGTTGCTGCAATTTCCTTGTGAGTTGAGTTTCATTGTGGTAGGAGAAGGAATGTGGAATTCGCCGACATAGAATGCTGAACGAGTTCAATGCACACTCCATCACAGTTATCCCACATCCAGGAAGGATGCCCCAAGTCTTGAAAAAGATAAAGATAGCCTTTAAGAGATTGTAATGAGTCTTATGCAGGACATCAAGATCAAAAAGTCAAAAGGAAATAAGTAGGGATAAGGTAATGAAAACCAGGATGAGACGTGTGTCTGATTAGACAGTCCTTGTTGATTGGCTGACACAAGGACGAGAGAGAAAAACAGCGGACAGTGCGTCGTCTCCCGAGAGGCAAAGAGGTCGACTGTCGCCTGACTGAACCGCCGCCAGTGACCCGGCCAAATGGGCACGTGGAAGTAGGCATCCTGGAGGTCGACTGTGACGAACCAGTCCCCCGCAGACACAGCGCTCCGAAGCCTGGGCATCGTGAGCATGCGACACCGCAGGGGACGGAGGTGGCGGTTGAGAGGGCGCAGATCCAGCATGGGCCGGAGACCTCTGTTCCATTTGGGGACTAAGAAGCAGCAGGAGTAAAACCCTGCCTGGTTGTCGCCCAGAGGTATCGGACAAATACCCTTTTGCAGAAGGACCTGAATCTTGGCACACAGCACCGCAGCGCGCTGTGGGTCGGACGAAGCCAAAAACAGGGGCGAGCGCATTACTGGCGGTCTGTGGAGAAACTGCAGACGGTACCAATGGGTCATGGTGTAAACCACTTACGGCCCGGCCCCCTGACTCCGCCAAGCCAGCTTGACGGCCTGAGCAGAAACGGCCTGAGCACAACGGCGACTCTCCTGTGCTTGTTTCAGGATAAGCCGCGCATCCGGGCCAAACATAGCCGTAGGGTCCACGGAAAGTCTCAGCAAGCTGTCACGATCGGCCTGCTGGAGCGTGGACTCCGACAGCCAGAGGTGACGCCGCGCAACCCAAAAGGAGGCAGGGGCCGCGTCGACAGCATCAGCCTGTTCCTTGGACAGGCTAGCTAGAAATGAGGCAGTCGCCTCTTTTGTAGCTCAGGCACGCCGCCAGTACCAGCCGGCAGCTGGCGGGACAGATGGCGGAGGTACAAAGACAGGACAGCCCTTGTGTTCACGAGGCGGGTCCGGACTGCCATGGCTGCATGAAGGCGGGCCAACAGGCGGTCCATAACTTCACAGTTACGGCTAGGGCAGGAGGACGTCCCCAGCACCGAAGCCGATGGAGCAACCAAGGCGGAGAGGGCCTGGTCCACGGATGGAAGTAGGCCACAAGCCACCTGATCTGTGTCAGACACCCTGGAGAAGACAGGACACACAGCGATCATGGCCATCTTCAACAGGCATAGAAACCCCACATAACACATAATTGTGACATAATTAAAGCCGGGGCGCGGGTCAGCACTCAGATCCCTCTTAGGCACGCCAACAAAACGCTCAACACCAGCAATCAGGTGAGTCTGACAATGGAAGAAACATACACATACACATACACAATTACAAAGAAAACCCCTTTTCGTTTTTCCCCCTTATTTAAGAGAGATAGATTGTTTGCACCCTGACTCGGTGAAGATCAGACAATCACTGGGCTAACGTCTCCGCGACGGTTATATACCTCCCGCAGGAGGCGTGACTGGAAGATCCGGTGTGTCTTAAAGAAGTCTCCAAGCGCCCTGACGCGAGAGGTCATTATCCCCGTACACATGGAGCATGTAACAGGGTGGAGAGACAGTCTCGAATGAAAGAGAACATGATATTCTCCCTCAGATCTCAGCTGTTCTCAGCTGGTCAGTGCATATACTGGAAAACATAGTTAGATTTAATACATACATACATACGTTATTTATCCCCATGGGGAAATTTACGATGTTGGGGAATTCAGAATAGCTGTGTCTTACTTTGCTGCTTTAATGTTCATAAACCTGCCGACGTTTGCTGCTGACATACTTTATTTGGAAACCCTACCTACTAACCCTGAAATGTGTAATGTTCCACTTTGATACCACAAACACGGATGTGATTGAAGTTACATCACCATAGGGTTTGTGTTATCAAACAGCAGAACAGTATCCTGATGTGCACTCCCATCTTTTTGTGTGCAGTGACACAGATATGCTGAAAGCCTGATCGGCTTCTCACTGCATCCATTGTGTGTCTGTTGTCATTATTGATTCGGTTGCAGCCTGGCTTACTTATTACTTACTTACATACAAGTATTCGTAGGCCTATTGAAGACAACACAAAGGAGTCATAACAGCCCACACTGTGACACCACTGTCCAACATTATTAACATTTAGGTCACAGACTTTTGTCCAGAAAACTGGATCATTTGAAAAACATGAGGCTTAACATAAAATGCATTCTTCCCTGTTTGGCTTCTTGTCAGTCTCCTCCTACAGTTGACAGAGATGTCTTTCTTTCAGTAAGGGAGTGTATAATAAAATGAATAACAACATTCGGTACATGTTTTTCTGTCTTGAACACACTATGCAAGATTCAGTATTTTATTCAGCCCAAGACAAGGAGCGTGGGGTGCAGGAGAACAGGATGCTTTAATATAATATAATATAATATATATATATATATATATATATATATATATATATATAATTCTTAATACATGTTAAAGGAGCTAAATTCATCAACTCAAATCCTGAATATTTAAAGCTTTATAAAACTGAACAGTGCACAGGAGGTGTTAGCAAACAGCTAGCGAACACAATGTACATACTGTAAATATGATTGTAAATGAATGCTAATATTGCTGCAGGAATGCATGTCTGCATGTTAACTAGATGTTAACAAACGTCTTGCAGTTAACCCTTTTCATCATGAACTTGAGCAGATCTTTTTCCAAAGCCAAAATAATCAAACTTGTGTCACTGTTCAAACTCTTATGCAGCTGTCTGTAAATAAATGCTCTGTTCTGAACTTCTCATTGGTGACTGATGAGCTCTGAGGTTCAACACAACAGGCGCCAGAAGTCATGGTGCAGCAAACCTTCCTTTAGCAGCAATGTAGTGTGACACACAGTAACTGCAGTGTACTGTGACTATGAAGCATCAGAATAGATTTGACTTATATTTCATTATCCAAGGGCAGATGCAGATAACTGTGCAGTTGTTCACTTGCTCCACTAATGTACAGTTTATATCACTACAGTGAAATTCAGCACCGTACAGGGTGGATTTAGCACATGTTATGTGAAAAAAGGCAGTTTCTCTTACTCATCTACTGGATTCGGTGGAAACTTGACTGACTGAAAAACTTAAAGAAAGAGTGTTTATTTCCTTACTGGAGGGGTCTAGTAGTTTATTTACTCTAACTGAAGTACCTGGTTCTTGTTAATTTCACATTAAAAGCTATGTTGTAATCCTCATTATCTTGACGTAGTGGGGGTTGACTCTACTTCCTGCCCTACTCTGTCTGGGGCTATTTTTTTATTCACTCAGAACTGGTTGCTGGAAGTGTCCTAAAGACGTGGGAAGTACACAGCATGGAATTTCCAGATAGGCCAATCCCTTTCCCAGCCCATTTGACCCCAGTCGCTGCCTGGAAGACTTCGAGAAAAACTGCTTCCTCCCTTGAGCTGATTCTCCTCCCCTTTTCCTCCCCTTCCTGCCTCTATGTGAGCTCTCTGAGGCTCACATGTTTAGATTTCATGTTTAGAAAACCACCAGAAATAGTGGACATTTACTGGTTCATGTGCAGCATCTCTTTGCATTGTGCAGTATTGAAGCTGCAGTTCATGTGGCACCATCTGGCAGTCGACAGAGAATCCACGATCTGCATATGCAGGAAGGTGCCTATCTGACAGAGCAGGTGGAGGCCTACCTAATGTATCCCAACTATGAAGACCCGCCACCGGTGATGCACATGATCCTATCTGTGTACCGTCAAATGTCAACCGACCACTTTACATCTGGGGATGCAGCAACAGGATGACAAGCTACAAAGGAGTATCAATGACTGCGCCGTGTATGCAGTACTTCTGCATACACCCATCTGCCTCCGTATCTGCTCTACCTGCCAGCTACGAAAGCTGAATGTATCTTTAATTCTGACACACTGGCTTTTCCAAAAACATGCATGAGTATGAGATGGGTGATTTCTCTCCCATCTGGCAGCAAGCGTCTCGAGTCTTATCTGGTAATCTGAAGAAGAAATCAAGCATATTAACAATTTCATACTCAAATCAGCCAGCTAAGCAGAATCACACACTGTGCGTCTTATCACACTGGGAACATGTGTGATAAGGCATCGAGGGCATCTTGTTTTTCTTGGAATAATTGCAGGCAACAAGGCCGACATGAAAAAGGTTGCTTCGTCTTTCCGAAGAATACTCTGCAGGTGGCTAATTAAGTTTGCACTCTCTAGCACCGATACAAATATGCCCGCAGCAAGGCTAGCAATGCACCAGCAGGACGCGGGGAGACATGGAGCTAATTGGGTACATTGTCAGAAGTCCAGCAACAGGAAAGGGAAAACTGTGTTATAGGTTATACGCAGCAACAATATATGCAGCTAATGCGCCTTCCTTTATTCAGAAATATGGCTGCCTTCGGAGACAATAGGGTGAGTGGGAACAGAAGGTTAATGAGGTGCCAGTAAATAAGAAAGACGTGTCAGATTAGCGTGACGGGAGAACAGGTGCCATTTTTACTATTCATCATATAATTTATTACATTTAGTACGAGCAGCCAGCAGGTTTGGGAACATTTTCTTTTTTAAAGGACATGAACAAACAAGACAAACATGATTCTTAAGGGAAAATAGACAAGTGTTAATAATGTAGTAACAGTAAATTGAAAAAAATACTAGTCCAAATAAGTAATTACTAAAACTGGATTATGATGTTTTAAATTTCAAAAACAAGAAAAGGACCAAAGTGTAAGACAACATGCATTCAAATGTTTTTCTATGACATGGTACATGTTTATGTGCTTTTACCCACTGAGGCATTTTTAGGGGAAAGGTGAAGAATATTCTGGGACAGGGCCTGTTTCAATTATCTAGACACATCTGTTGAGGGCTCTGCCTGCTTGGCAACGCTCAAGTGGGAAAATCTTGGCTTAGTTCTTCTCAGAAATAAACTGTGAATGTGGATCATTAGAAAGCTAAAGCTGGCTTGATGCTCTGTCCGATGTGCAAGTCGAACGGCAGCGTCATCTCTGTGTCTGATTATTTCTGTAGCCTTATGTAAATGTTTACCATGTAATGTCTTTAGCTGGCTGGATTAGGTTGAGTACATCAGTACAGTACTAAAGATCCCAGGGCTCTGTGCTTAGGTTAAAAGTAAATACATGTAAATATGACTGACTGGGAGCAAGCAGTCAAGTCTCAGCTCGTAATCTGAAGAAGAAATCAAGCATATTAACAAGTTTATAGTCAAATCAGAATCACACACTGTGCCTCTCATCACATTGGGAACATGTGTGATAAGAGCGTCTGCATTTAGAGCGTCTTGTTTTTCCTGCAATAATATTATCAAATATAAGTTTAAATTAGGTTTAAATGTAAAAAAAACCCCAAAACTTTCTTAACGAGGTCACCAACAAGCATTTCATTTGCACATTTTAAAGAAAGAAATCAGAAGGTTGGTGGCAGATGTGGCTGAAAATGATACATGGTGATGAATGCACATTTTTCTGTGCATTTAGATTTACTGAACTACAAACGAGGTCCCTCACTATGTTTTAAAATGTAAAAACATAGGTTTTTTAGTATGTATAACCACAGGACTTCTGTAATTTTGCCCCCTCTCTGTACATTTTCTTGGCTCCCTGCTTCTTGGGAATATTTTATTTCTCGTAAAAACTGAATAAATTTGAAATTGCTTAGCCAATGATATATGTTTGAGAACCTCACTCAGGCTACACCCGCTTGTTTCTCTTCTGCAAAAGTTCTGAGAGAATTAGTGTGCACGATGATTGTTTCCTCGCCCCCTTCATAAAATGAAACAGTGGGTGTTGCTGGTAGCAGGCGAGAGCTCAAAGGGTGCAGAGAGCATTAGATCCTTCTCATTGCTATGCAACACAGAGTTGGGCAACAACAAGCTGGCATCTAATTAGCTTTATGCCTAACCTGAAGTAACAAAAGAGATGGACCTGCTGTAGAATAATAAAATGGACATAACAACGATGCCCCATTCCAAAACAGAGAAGATTGTTGGAACAAGGCCGCTGGACACAGTTTATGTTGTTATGTCATTTTACATGATTATGTTCATGAGGCAGTGTGTCAAAAAGGCAGCTGTGAATTAAAAAAACTAAATAAGTGAAATAAAATATCCAGGAATATCCAAGAAGCTGCAGCTGTGCCGACAGGAAAGTAATCAAACCTGACCTTTAGCTGCTCCTTCCTGCTCCGGCTGCATATTAAAGTTGCTCATTTCAGTCTGTCTGTTGATCGTTGGATTTTGTTGAGAGTCCCCAGTGGCTCTGTTGACTGTACTCAGCTGTGTCAAAGGCACAACCGAAGCAAGAAGAGAGTCGTGCATGTCATGAGTAAGTAGCATTTTACACCGTGTAATATACTGAATTACACTATGCAATTTACATTTCACTTTACACAGCGGCATCAATCAATACAACATGTGTCTTGATTAAACAGCACACACTGTATGTGTGTTATTTTCTGTGAGGGGTGGGGTTATAAATACTGTATAGCTTTATAATATAAAGTGATGGTATAGGTACATTGATTGGGGTAAATTGAATCAATAGTAACAGTTTTAGGCTCCACCTGTACACATATTTTACTCTGCTCTATGATGGAGCTCTGCAGGCTCTGCAGGTGATTGAGCAGGGGTGGAGGTGGTGTTACAGTTTATCCTCTCCTTCTGTTTAATCAACCTTTCTGTTGGGTCTTGATTCTTCTTTACAGAGGAAAAAACAGGGCACAGGAGCTGAGGGAGCTGTCAGGCACTGGAGAACATGACACAGTTACAGTGCAGGGATTGATAAAGGACTTGGATTACTTCATTCCTAATTATCATAGATAAGCATTTACATAGTCTGGTACAATTAAAATGACAAATGTGTCTTCCATCTATTCAGCTTGCCTCTGAAATACTCCCACTCGTGTTGAGGGGTTCAACCTAATGCAATCCTTTCACGTTCATCCAAATCCTTGAAACAAGACAAAGTGTTTCACATTCGAGTGGAGGTGGTGGAAATGAGAGCTTGTTAAACAAGCATAATGACGGCTTCGTGGTACGCTAGCACAGATTTGAGACGTAGCGAGCCACAGCACATGCAGTACAACAATCTTTTTAAATGCTTTAAAACCCGCTCAAGGCTGTTGAATGCCAGCGTGAGACGTCCACCCACGTAGCAACCGGGGTTGAGCTTCCTTAAAAGGTTCAGCACTGCTCACTGTCTGCGGCTGCAGTGAGTCATAAGCACAGGTAGAGTGCTAAGCCTTCTGTTCTCTAAAAAACACCTGTCAAACAGAAGAAAATAATGGAAGAAAGATTTCGGACACGAACAAAATTTGTGCTAGCTGCCATAAGCACAGACAGTCGAATGGATCTACTGCAGGAGACTGTTAAAGTGGCATGTGGTGGGACAGACCCCCTAAAACTCTGCTAAATAACTGTAAAATAAAAATGCATGATGCTCTATGTTTATAGGTTTATGGTGTTGTTTTCATAATTATTCAATATTAATAGATAGTAGATAGATAGATAGATAGTTTTAAAAACCTTACTGAACAAAATCTAAATAAATACCCTCTAAAATCTTGATGACTGTGTAATTATAGTAAATGAGACCAATAAAAGATCACTCTGAATTTGACCTTTCATTTTCCGAAACCCTGATCGTGAGCTGGGAAAGTGCAGGTTTATTCTGTTGAACACATTATGACTTTTATGGCAGTTAATAAATACCTACATTTGTTATTAAACCCAATAAACCTTTCAGAGACCATTACTACTACTTCTCTATAATCTAATTAAGAATGTACGTGACTGTAGAAGAAGAAGATCAACTTCCCCTGTTGCCACATTGCAGGCTCGGTGGGTTCCTCCGCCACTACAGCTCAAAGCGTCACGTGGGAACCTAGTCCTCCCCGCAGGAGGAACACCAGTCATCACTGAGGGTGAAAATAGTTGTAATCTGAAAATATTAAAATCGCACTAAAAAGCAGTTCTTATAACTGGCCTCTGAGAGTGACAAACATATGAGACATAAACTGATGCATCTGACATATCAACAGTAATCACAAAGGGAACGTGCAAGAAAGAAAGATGTCTCGTCCCAGCGGGTGAGATGAGACAGGCTTACAGGAATTCCATGGATGTCGTCCTCAACAGGGGACTCATCTAGACGCAAAAAGCAATTAAGAATATGATGTCCTTTTGGCATATTTTGGTCTACATCATCAAAGACGAGCTGACCTGAAAAGCACGAGACTGCTTTAAGGAGTTAATTAAATCCTCTTTGATGTTTGTAGGTTTTGAGGTTGGTAAAAGTCAAACACGTGCCTCACCTCATTTTCATTGGGATTGTAATTCCTAAATTTCACACTGGGGCCAAATTAAAAGCAGTCTTCCCATGCTGCAAACCCTTAGTCAAGGGGAAGTACATGCCCGTCTTTTTTGGGTGTCTTGCAACAATGACTACTCATTCTGGTGTTTCCCTCAGAGACACTGATTAACCAACATGTGGTGGGATCTACTTCCCAGATTAAGTGACAGTGCGTGAAAGTGTAGTAGTAGAGCAGCATTTAAGAGTGACTTTTTGAATTCACCAACATCATCTATACCTTTATCAGTAGTCCTGGAAGTATTATTCATGGTTTAAAGATGCGGGGGACTGCTTCCTGTGGGAGAAAGGTGTTGAAGAAGCGTGTACACCTCTGCCAGCTGTTCTGCTCATGGTGATGTGCTGTCCGGTCCCACAGACTTTACAGCATTTATAAAGAGAAATATAATAACATATTAATATATAAAATATGAAAATGCGGGATATGAGATGAATGTGTCTGACACGAATACAATCCCTCCCTGTCCTGTCTCTCTCTTTTAACTCAGGCTCTCTCGGCCGGACTGTAGGTCCTCTTGGGGCCTCTCCGTCTTTCTCTCTTGTGGCCTTGTGGTGCTGCATTCCACAGATCTGGCTGGATCTGGATCTGCATGTTCCCAGAGTCTCATTGTTGATGTCTTGGTCCCATGTGTGTGAATGATGTGCTCGGGTTTCATCTTCCTGTGTGTTTTTGTTGTCTGTCATCTCTAGAGATCTTCAGCAGAGGTAGTGCAGGTTCTCGCTGGCACCTGATCACACACACACATTTTTGTTCAGAAGGAGTTTTTTCTCTGTCAGCGGGGGGCCAGCGGATGTTGTATGCTGTATAAACTGTGTTAGTGACGTTGGGTTTTATCATTGCACATTTTTAAAATTTTATTTTAATGTACGTATTTGAAAAATAACTGATTAAACAGAAATGAAAAAAAGTCACAACCTGTACTTCAGGGTTTGATCAGCAGATGGCAGCAGAGTCCCATCACTGCCCTGTCAACTGTAATCACTGTCACAGCCTGACAATTCTGCAGCACCTCTCATTAACGCACCACTCCTCACTTTTGATTTCTACAGCAAACTATCTGTCGGCTGAATTCAGTCTTTTAAGGTTCAGGGCGGATTGAAAACAGACTGCAGAAGAAGTGAAACAAAGCTCTAATTTACTGTTGAGACTAACATTTGTCATTGATATGTGGAGACTTAAGAAGCAAAGGGCAGCTTTGAACTACTACACATAGTAAAAAATGGGCACCAAGCACAAATGAACCATTAAATTCAAGGCCTTAGCCATTTAGCACGCCTTGTGTCATATATAATGGGATTGTGCGCGTGTGTGTATGTGTGTGTGTGTGTGTGTGTGTGTGTGGCTGCAAGCTACTGAAAGTGTCTTAAACGCTGTGAATAGAAGCCGTGTTTCATTTTACTGCACAAACAACTTTCTGCAGATATGAGAGATGAATAAAAGACAGGAGAATGCAGTTTTAGTTTTTATGATCAATCTTTTTTGTCTTTCACCCTGCAGAAGCCCTTGGATGGTTTACAATTGTGTTTATCTGGCATTTCCTCCTAAAGGGCCACATTATCTCTCATATTTCCATAGCAGACAAGAGAGGAAATGTTTCTACGGCTTTCGTGTGTTATCCTCTGGGTGCAGATGTGCATGTGTAAGCATATTTTATCATGTACGCTGGTGTTTTGTTTTAAAATAAATCCGATCTCTTTAACCGAATCTCCGGCGTTTCTCTTTTAAGCAGCAGAATAAAAATTCAAGGTGGATACCACATCAGCGTGAGCAATGTTCTTGTATGATTACACTTTAGTGAGGTAGGTTTTAGACAGATTTACTGAAGTAGCCTTCTTCTAGACCTGTGTTGTCTACTGGGATCAGGGGCTGTGTTTGAGACCTAATGGGAATGGATGGTGGCTATAAGAGCACCTGTCTGAAGATGATAGCTTAAATCATTATTCTCTTTTGCAACGAAAAGTGGAAATAGGCGCTGCAGTTAAGGCAATAGTGATGTCTATGGTCTGTGAAATGGCTCAATCTCACCGGCCGATTCACTCCTTGATTTTCATAAATCTCTTGGAATCTCATTGTCTTGGCACACCCATTACCTGTGGTTGTGATTCTAAGGCAGTGGGAAATATCTAGAAAACCTCTGAGACCATACCTGACATTTCCAGCTCCTGCTGTGATAAATGATCAGCGTTACTTTTTTGTTAGCACACGAGAAGGGTGACGGAGGGTGACATTATCTAATTTAGGGCTAAATTACGTACAAAAGTCAGGATGCTAACAGACTCACAGTGAAGCTGATATTCAGCGGCTACATTACTTCTCATGGTCGTTTTGGGGTGTTAGCTGCATTTGCTAAATATGTTAGACAAACTCCAATTTTGACCATTTTGCTACAGGAGAAAGCAAATCTCATGCATCCATCGGTAGTTTGTGTGTGGACAGTTTGACTGGTGGGATGACAATATGTAAAACATCCATATATATGTTTTAATGCACCAAGAAGATCCACATACATGACAAAACTTTACTATTGTGTTGATGGGTGAGGCATATTTTGTGCTGATATGGACAGGGATTTCAAATACATGGGCAAGACGTGGCCATCGAACAGGCTGGGGGTGGAGGTGGGGGGAATCTGGCACATATATAAAACATAGTCGCTTCACTTTTTGGCCTCCACGCTTACAATATGTGCACATTATGCTCATGTTTCTAATGAAAGCTATTCTTCACTTGGCAGACACTTTTATCCAAACACACAAAGCTAGGTGCTGGGTGTCTGGCTCAAGGACGCACCTGGTGGGGGATAGATTAGGAGTCAGTCGGGGTTTCGAACCTGCAACCTTCTGGATCCCACTCTGACGCTTAACCCATTGAGCTGCCATTCTGGCCACGTTTAAAAAGAGAATTATGAACGCGTAAGGGAGAGAAAAGAAAGTTTAGTTTTGTTTAGTTTTGAGGGAATTCATCGGAGCACTTAAGCTGAAAGGGTAATTTCATAAATGGAGACGAAAGCTAGCGAAGTGATTTGTCTACCTTCCAAAGAGATTCTGATAGTAAAAGGACTGAGCTCTTATGAGATCATTAGCTATAACAGAGTTGAAGTTTTTTTAGCAGGCGACACTGAGAATATTACTAATCTCATATTTACGTAGCAGTAATGAATGAATGTATGCTCAGAGTGCAGCTCTGAAGATAACAAAATGATTATACATCACAATGATTTCATGAAAGATACATCAGTTTGTTAAGAAATCCAAGACGGCTAAAAGGGCTTTTATCTTCCATTGCTCTCATGAACGTAATGCGAGGACAGGTGTAATAACTCATCACCGTGCTATACTTCTGGGAGCTTTGTATGTTTTCAGCATACATAATTGGAACGGTTTTAATTAAAAGCGTATTTAAGAAACAAACAAACTAGTTTGGGTATTAAAACAGTCTGTCTCAGGCTGTCAGTCAGGAGCCCTGATAGGATTTCAGGCCACAGTGAAACCTGTGACACGGGAGCTCATGTAGCCTCCGTTTTATTTGTCTTCTGGATGTTAAAATGTTTCTAAGCTCCGTACAGACAGAGAGCTGTTAAATTATTTGTCTCCTCCCAGCCATTTTGCAGCACCCCTGCCTGGAATTCGTAGAATTTGGCCATTATAAAATATTTATCATTGTTGAAGGTCATTAACCATCTGCCATAGCAGTAATAAAACTTACATATAGTTCACCCTCTTAAGTATTTCACCAAGCCCTTACTGGCAAAATTAGCATATGGTAATGGTCCTCTTGGAGGCTCAGCCCAAATGTGAACCAGTTAATTGCAACTCAGCTAAAAATGTCAGTTTCTAAAGCTGGAGTGAGATGAAAACTCGTGAGAGCTCTAACGACCACGTCGGTGATATAAATGCAGGTTCCTTCACCCCACTGGAGCGTCTCTGCCATAAGGACAGGCTGCAGAGGACAAACAAGGGTAGCAGGAGCGGAGCAGAGCTTAAAGCCGCTTGTAATCCTCCCACTGCAATGGGAGCGCTCACTTTACCCAGGAGAGCTCTTATGGCTTATCAAGACTGAAATGAAGACTTAGCCCGTGCTGATCACTTTTAATTAGGACTAACGTGTGAATGAATTCTACGCGTGTAGCATTCTGCTAACAGAGAACAAAAAAACCTTCAGAGACCAGGGTCATTAAGGAAATATTTCTCATGACATGCTAACTAGATTAGATCTGATTCCTGATGTGGTGTGTAAAGGTTATGTGTAGGGTAATAATAAAAGCCAGTCATTACATTAATTAAAACAGTGTCCATTAGTGTTCTGTAGCATAGAGTAGCTGCTCCACTTCTTATCGGTGAAGGATGTGTGGTTTCAGAAAGACATCTGGTTTCTAGTGCATCTGAATTCGCGACACGAACACAGGTACAGTAACAGATCACATTTACCATGTTTGACATCTTGTTTTTGCACGCTAACGTTAACAGGGTAAAAAGCAAACTGTGGCAGAATTAAACATGAGAATTGAACAAATGAGCGAATTAATAAAAAAGGAGACTCTGCTCGTTACTTCCACTTGAATTATTGAATGAGTCCATAATCTTGGCAATTAAGTCCATCTTTATGCCTTACTAAACAATTAGGCAGTCAAAGAAAATCATTGGGTTCTAATTAAATTAGGTTCTATAGGTAACAGGCCTAAGTTTTAACTCACGGTGTTTGTCTTTTCCTTTTCTGCAGCTGTCAGCCATGTCTACAGAGATGTTTATGTAAGCACCGTGGAGGGTCCCAGAGCTCTGCTGGAGGTCTGCAGGGTGTTGTGTTATTTTAAAACTGTGCTGAAACAAATATGAGAAATTCTTTTGTTCATTTGTTTATAGCTTTGACAGAGGACCAATTAAATTCTGATTGAACATGTTTTAGGAAATGTTTTAAGCCACAAAATATTAAATGACATTTTATTTCTATGTAACTTTTAATTAAAATGAAAACGGTTTTAAATAGGCTAAAAAATTTTGGTCTTTTTTAATTTAACACTTGATAAACCCCCTATACACCATCTGCACAGCAACAACTGCAGACAGAAAGTTAGCTAGTGAACAAAGACATGCATTCTGCAGCTAAACAGATATTTCCCTGGAGACTTGGTAAAAAGCAAAACACAGCGAGAACAGAGTTTACATTGAACTTACACTCACCAGGTGGTCAGAAGAAGAGTAAATGAGCAACTGTCTGTAAAACATCCATCATAACAGGTTTAGTAGGCTTACTGCTGAGCGCTCCCAAGTGGACAAGTGGGGAAAAATAGTAAATAAATGTAAAACCAAGTTTCTGAAAAGACACCATCAAGATAAACAAGAGACATATATACAGACTAACTAATGACAGATTGCTGTTACTAGCATGTAGTCAAATGTACGAGTCATACGTTCAGTGGGATTCATTTTCAGTATTCACACAGAAAATCAAAAATTGACTTTCGTTCATCTCTCTCTGCATCAAGTGGAATATCCAAGCCACAGACTTTAAGATACCATTTCTAAATCACACTACCATCGTCTGAAGAATTTATGAGGACATTGTCTCTGGCAAGACCTGTCGTTGTCATCCTGCATGTCTTTGATGCTTTATGGTCCGTGAAATCGACCGTGCAGATGTTGGCTTTTTGAGTGCTGCCGCTATGTTTGCTCCGTCTCTGTTCTTACCCCTGCCTTCTCTGCTTCCTCCTTTCCTCCCTGACTTTCCTACCAGCAGACATCAGGTCACATGAGGCAAGATGGCCGTTGGCACGGCGTAGAAGACAAGGTTATCACCGGTCAGCGAGCTACAATGAGTAACGGTGCAACAGCAGCCGGTTAGATGACCTGGTAGACTTGTTCCTGAGCCTTGTTCCCTGTAAACGCAGTAAGTAGTAAATACTTAACACTGACACTCTCCGCTTCGATTTACTGCACAGTTTCACCATCACAACACCTGTCCTACTTTTTACAACTGTCTCCTCTCTACTCAAGACAACTGGGACGTGCCAAGATAAATACTGTATAGTCAACACAATTACAAAGTATATGAGCTGAAAAATACATATTCGAATAGTTTGAATGTTTGTTGTGTGTCAACCTTATTTATACAGTATAGCTCTTCATAACAAAAGACTGTCTGGAAAGAAATCTAGAGAGGAAAGTCAACCTAGATAAGATGAAGCATCAGAAAGAAAACATAATAATGGTTTGGGTGATGTAAAACACAAAGGAGCAAAAACAATGGAAGAAAGAAGGGAAATATTCAAACACACGTGAACTTCCCTTTATTATAGTGTGTGTGTTTGTATGAAAACGTGTTTTGCAAAGCTTTCATTTTTCTGATGAATCCTAAGAAGCTGAGAAGGAGATTTGCTACAAGAAGATCAGTTAGTGCAGGGCGGCACGGTACAACAACCTCTGTGAAATTCAAAACCATTTGTCTCAATTTGTCCATCAAAATCCTTTGAGCATCATTGTGATCCTATTAGTGGACGGCTGTGGGTGAAGATGACTTTGTTGAGCCTGGAGAAGGGGGATCTGACAGCTGAGTGCGAGGTTTGAATAGCGATGGAGGCGTGGAGAGGGGGCCGGTGGGGGTGGCCGAGGATGGAAGAGGTGTGAGGAAGGTGTAGCGAAATAGACGAGTGTGTAGAAGACACCTGAACTGAAAGTAATGAATTGAGAGACGCGCGGACAGACATCTCTTTCATCTTCAGGCAGACTCGATCCGCTCTTTCATCATCATCATCTGAAAAATGTGCATGTTCATAGCACAGATGCATTTACCTGCGGGGAGGAAAGACACATTTCACTTTCAAAGAATATACTCTTTCACTCTCCGTCTTGTTATTGCTTTTCAGGTCCTGCAGTGTTTGGAAGCAGAGCGAGCAGTCATTAAAGACGCGACGCGCACCCACTGCGAGGAACACGGGCAGGTGACAATTATTTACCCTGGAATTAGCCTTGTTATTGTGCCTGATGAATGTGTGTGGAAATTAGGAGTGAAAGCTCCGAATGGCAGGCTTACAATGCAGCATAACAAGGGCACAGGAGCGTCTGAGGAGTCTGTCATCAGACTGACAGCAAGCGATGTGAAGGGCTGTGGTTTCTTGTACATTGTGAAAGCTGAATATATTTGAGGTGATGGGAGCTTCGTTCCTGTGATTTCTTTTGGTCTGTTGTTATAGTGCATGTCAAGTCGCATCTACTGAGCTGTGTGTTTGTAGGCCACGCTAGCAGCATGGCCCAAGGAACCAAAATGTCGGTCTGATGGTAAATCAGTGACTTTGGACCAGACTGAAATAGTAGAATATTAATTGTTCCTGGTTTGAATTTGATCCCCACAAATTGGTTGAACAGCTGAACCTGTGTAATAAAGCCACTGCAGGGTTTCATTGTGTTGTCAAAGGGTTAGTTGCTGATCTACTGATGCTTACCAACTAAACCACAGCCTCCTCATCCTACTGAGTCTAACTCACTCCTGACTTTTCGTCCAGCAGCAACTTCTCACCTGTCAGCTTAAATACATCCACACCTTTGTGGATCAGATGTTAGTTATTCACCCAACATCACGGTTCCATGATTCTAGTTGCCCAAAACTCAACTCTGAGGCTGACATTCGTGGTTTTGTTATGCCATGAAATTTGACCCAGACATTAATGCTTCATTGAGTAAGATCTTTTTTAAAAACATTCCTCCCTCTGATGTTTAATTTAGGACCACCATCTGGTGCAAATTTAGTCAAATTCTTTGGTTTCTAACCTACCTTCAAAATGAATGAGACCCCATCATTCAACCGTGCAAATTCTGGGATGTTAAAGCTAAAAGCGTATTCAGACTGAAAATGGACTGAGTTCATGTTCTCTTCACATCATTCATCCATTGTTGACTATGGGACTATCTGCTATTGTATATTTCTACCCCCAACAGCCAATACACCAATCGCTAGGTGACTGGTCCTGTGTGTGTGTGTGTGTGTGGTATTTTGCCTGTGCCACTGTGTTAACGTAGCCTCTCACTTAACTCAGAACTCGCAGCTTTTTCTCCTGTTTCCCTCCTGTTTGATCTCGTCTCACTGCATTTGTCGAGGAGGTTCATAAATCTTTCACTCAAGCTGAAAGATTTAAAACTAGTGCAAACACATCTCAATTTAGTGCTGCTCCACATTAATTTGCATCAATCTGTGCAAATACCTTTCCCGTGGCTTTATATGTGATTACGCCATGTATGAAATCGTGTCTGAGTTCACTGTGAGATCCTGCAAATGGTAATCAAACATAAATGCAATTAACAATTGCAATTCTGGCTGTAGACTTTTCTTTTTTGTGCAACGGCAGAATGAGAAAGAGCGTGCAAACCGTGCTCTCATCCCCCCATAGCTCCTCAGGTAATCTGAACCTGGTTTGTCACTGTGTGTGTGTGTGTGTGTGTGTGTGTGTCTGTGTGAGTCAGTGTGTGTTGCTGAACTAAAGCTCAGTGGCCTTACTCAGTCCACGAGCATGGGCCATCTGACTGCATTTACTGTGACCCAGTTAAGATGAGTCCTCAGCTGCTGCCGCTGCACAGACAACCTGGCTTTACTTTCCTAAATTCCTTCTTAATTGAAGAGACAGCTTAGTGAGGGTAGACACAACTTTCAAAGGGCATTTAGGTAGGTGGTTTATTTTCACTTGAGGTGGCCTTAGTCACCGTCTTAGTCACCAGTAGCGTGATTTCACCCTGCTCGCCCCTACCCCGAGTGACTGGACCACAAGAGTTGCTACAACAATAGCGTACATGTACTGTAAACGGAATCTAAACCTCCGGTTGTCTACATCTTGTGCTACTTAACTATTCTGCTGGTGAACAGCATGCAGAGAGATGTATTGCTGGTGATTTTGAGACATAATTACCACAATCAGCTGAGGTTTCCAGATCTGTCCTTGGATATGTCAGTTTCCTCCCAATAGCTGGCTGCAGGTTCCCGGCTGTGAGATTGCTGCTTGTCCAGTTGCGGCGGCTTCAGCTTTCCGACGGTCCCCACAGGAGGAAAGTGCTGATTCTCAATGCTTTTATAACAGAACTTACTCTCTCCTAATCTCAAATCAGTCTCCAGATGCCTTTTTTTGTGGGAGTCAGCCCCAGTTTGATTAATGTGATCGGCGAGAGCAGAGAGTGCTGCCAGGCTCAGAGGTGTCGCCCATCACTGCTGAATAAATGAACAGAACTAATTGTTTGTTTATGATCTGAAATATTAATAACACAGAATATATGAGGCCATCACATGAAATCACCACCGCGGCCAAATACGGTGTGACTGGTGTAGCTTTGCATGAATGTTAACAGCGTGGGCAACTCTAGCATCACTGTAGCACACAGCTCATTTCCTACGTGTTGAGGCTACACTAGTTGGACTTTGATGTAATTATATTATTCCCTTAAGAAACAGATTCTATGTCTATTTATAATTAGAGCAGCTTGCATAATTTCTCTGGGAAGTTTTGGGGGGTAAACATTTGAGGGGGAAAGTGCTGGAGATGGCGCCAAAGATAGTGGCTTTTATTAATAAGATGATGAAATATTCTCAGCCAACTTACTGCACGTTGCACGGCTTCTTCACTTCAGTGAATCACATTCAGAGAGCAAAAAAAGGGAGCAGTGCTATCGCAGTTACAGTTACATGGCCACGGGGACATTCAATGCAAGTGAAAGTGGCCTTGACGATTATCATTAAGTGTGATCGCTTTTGAAGGATCCTCAAGTTCCTAGCCGACGAGTATTCCCGGGCCTCTGATTAATGGACTATTATAAAGTATGTTCAGCTCTGCAGACACTTAGAGGACTCATCAGGGTTTCCAGAGGCGGTGGGATAATGAGTACAGTGTACGTGTAGGAGCCCTGGAAATCCTAAACCAAGTGGTTTTGTTCAAATGTTGCAGTTTGGAGCTCTGGTGAGTCTCATCAGGATTTCTGCTGTCTGCCTTTTTAATGCTGCAAGTTTATAGACGATGGCGCTGAATCAGGAGATTAAATCCCAACTCCATGGCGGTGCAAACCCCAGGCGCAGTTTTGTTTACGCTGTTCCTTATCAGTGATCTTAGTCGCATTGTAAATTCTTTGCATCTCCTCTTTCATCTTCATGCACCACCTTGACTGCTGCTGTCATAAGTGCTGCTGTAATAATGTGACTGTGGGATGAAGATTTGCAGCCGTCTTCCTTGTACGGTTTATGTTTGTGTGTGGACACCAGTGCCACTCATTATAGGAAGACTTTATGTAAAGGCAAAAGCCTCTGTTGTTTTTAATCTTGGCGAGGAAGCCAGCATTTTATTGTGCCACATGCAGCCCTCCAAATGAACTGAGCTGGTGGTGTTGATTGCAGCAATGATGGGAAGCAAATAGCCAGGTCTGAATTATTCTGAAGCATCTAATCAGTAACTTCAATTTCTTTAATTGCACAATAGACCAAACGATATACTGGTTCACAGATGTATCGCTTCCTGATGTTTTCCTGCAGTGATATTTTAAAGCCGGTTATTCTTCATGTTTCCTCTGTGGCTGCATTTGCACTTCAATGAAATCTGAAAACGCGCGTCAGTCACTGTTTTGAAATGCGCACATGCTCCTCCAGCACCGAGTGTCAGGGTTGTCACCCGGCCTTGCAACAGAATTTCATCATTGCACCAGTAACAGTTATTTTGTGTTATATTTAGTGTCAAAAGATGCTGATTGAGGGGATTTTCCACCTTGTCAAAAAGAAAATCCACGGGGAAACATTTATTTTCCTACCTCTGACATGAAATTAGCCACATTTAACAGATGCATTACTGACAGTGTGACTTCGGTCTGCACGCGTCAGCATTTCCTCGAAAAAAACATCAGTCAAACTGTAAAACAATAATGAGCAATCATACCATTCACTTTTAGGAGACTGTGTTGAACATCTTCACATGCGGTGCCGCTATATTCAGACAGAGGTGTGTCAGATCTCATTTGGTTTCCAAATGTTGAATTACGGTGCTGGATTGGCGTCACATTATTTGATGTCTTATAATTATTCCAGTCTACATTAGGCCCCTTATTACTGCTGGCAGAACATGGCCCCAGTCTACATTTTCTAAATTAACATGTCCTTATGCTAATTGAATAGAGTTTTAATGGCTCTCAGCAGACAGCATTCAGAGCAAAAAGGAGAAAGGCTGTAACGATGCCTTCACTGCCCGCCCATATCTTCTTTAGATAAAAAGATTTCTTTTAACTGCACCTGTGGCCATGCAATCAGGACACAATGCACAACACATTCACAAGGCAGACAGTTATAGTTTAAGGATTTAAAATAAAAAATATATATATAAAAAAAAATGTGATGCATGACTTTAAATTGAAAAGCAACGATCAATTACCTGCTGCTCCTGTGTGCTGTGTTTATCATGAAAATGTCTTAACAGAAACAGTTAGTCTCCAAAGAAATGCTCCCTCCTGGCTTTTAACAAACTGTCTTGGCTGTTCTGACATATAGTCAGCTATTATTCCTGATGCCTCCCGTGGGGTCGTCCTCTCCATAAACTCTTCCCCTTCACTGAGCCCCTGCCTCCCATCACCAGCATGCTTGTTAAACAGACACACACATTAGTCTAACTCATGTTTCCTCCGAGGCCCACAAGCCTGCCAACCCAAAGCTCGTGTGTGTGTGTGTGTGTGTAGCTGCTTCACACATTTATGCTGCTGCTCCAACCTCATATAAAACCTCTTAAAGCATGTGGACTTTTTCTTTACCCTAGCATCCTGCCTCCTAATCACTTGGTGCGTTTGGCTTGAACTGTGCAGGATTTGACCCAGAATTCATTAGCAAAGGAGAACATATGCAAATTCCCCACTTTTATAGAAACAGAATGGCCTGATGAAGAAAAAATCTTGTAAGAATAATTAATCTGATGGATGGTTTAACACATTATCACAACCAGAGATGGAGTACAGATACTCTGGTAAAAGTGCAGGTTGGAATCCTTTACTTAAGTAAGTACAGGTTTTAAAAAGTACTTTAGTAGAAAAAGTAAACAGTAAAAAACTATTTTTACCTGTAATAACGCAAAATGCCTTTTGATGACATATAAAATACATGATTTTTACTTCTTTCGTTCACAACCTGCACTGTGTTGGTTTAGAGAGGTCTAGTTTTCTTTAAACCTAATTTCAAATGCGATGATATAGATTAAACTATGGATGTTCCACATGGGTTTTTTGCTGCTGATTCCGATACGATCAGTGTGTGCCCATCACTGATATCAATAATTTAGATAGTACATTTTTTAATTATTATAGGTATAGATTGGTGTGTTATGTGTGGTATTAAACTATAATGCTCTAGAATGAGACCTGACATAACTTGATATAATATCTATGTTTATTGCTTCTAACTACCAGTGTTTCCCCTACCATACAACCCCCACCCCCCCCCCACGCTGGGGTTTAATTAGTGTGTAAATACACCTCCACAGGTCAGGTAAATTTGATTTAATTAGACTTTTTATAGGGTGCCAGATCACAGTAGAAGTTATTTCAGGTTCTTTTCCATAGATAAGGTCTGTAGTTTGTAGTGTTTTGTAAAAGTAAAAAGAAATGCTCAGATAAAGTACAGATACTTGAAAAATCTACCTAAGTGCACCAACGAAGTAAATGTACTTCACCTCTGACCACAACATGCACTCAAACATATCTTTGCCAAAAGGGAATATATCTCCACAAGTATAATGGTGTTTGAAGTTAACAGCATCAATGGATCTGCTCACATACTGTGCTAATTTCCTCCAAAGCATGGAGATCATTCACCCCAAATCGCTAAGTATCACCGATAATCTTGCCCCAAGCACAGCCAAATCAAAACATCGGTGCACGAAGTAAATGTGCAGAACTAACAGATAGGGTGCATTACAGGATTTGCGCCTGTGAGAGTCAGCGCACACAGAGCATCCTTTCTCCCCGGACTATAAAAAACATCATGTCAGTACCTGCATGAGTACAAACAGCATGTCCCCTGTCATTATCAGAAGTGGGCTATTCATAGATATCAGTAAGAAAAACAACACAATACAACAAGTGAGTGTGTTGTGCTGGTCACTGCTGCGGTTACATGCTGTTGATGTAATGGGTTTCTGTGGTGTGGTATGGAAAGTATATGTGCAGCATACAAATGTTTTGTCTGCTCTCTGCCCTCAGAATCAGACTGAACGAATGATATGTAGAGACTTTCTCAAACTTGGCTAAGAAGGAGGTGAATGTCCTCAAACCAAAATGTACCTTCTGAGCCAGAGCTGCACATAACAACACACTCCTTCTGCCTGCTCTGTCAGACTCACCCAAGGGGTATACTGGAGCGCTTCCAATAACACTGCACCACATTTCCACACCCTGATGCAGAATATTTGCTTGTTAAAGTGATTTTAAAGTCATACCAGATGCTCACTTTTAACCAGAGGAATTAACCATTTACTGGGATCTGTTCCAGATTTAGTATCTTCTTCACACACAACCTTTTTCCCTGCAGGCATTTGTAACATACAGTGCAAGCCGGTGGATTTTGGCAGGTTAAACTCTCCTGCTGTAACTACTTCCAGCATATAAACTGCTCCAAAGTGAAATAACGTCAAGAATGAGAGCAGTGGAATTTTAAAAGGCAATTTTAACATGTAATGACCAAACTAGCTATTTTTATAATATTGTGATATGTATGTTATAGCTCAATAAAAGGTCAAACTGAGTCTCTTTCCTTTTCACAGAGTCACATGATGGCCCTTCAGTAATGATGTGTAAGGTACTAACGTTGGTATCAAGACGCCAAGTGGGAAAAGTTCGAAATCAGTCGATTGTAGGGAGAGGCAGTTCCAGAAGGTTGTTTGACTTTTTAACTTAACCCTGAGGTTTTTGTGCCTAAACCTAACCCAGCCGTCTTTGTGTCAATCAAGTCACTCAAACTGCAATGTTTCCACTCTGTGAATGACGCCAAGTGTCACAAAATGCCGTTTCATATTCTGTCATGTGTCCTGTGCCACATGAAGCAGCATGCACCATAAGAGTGAGTGGACCACGCTCAGCACCTCATTTCACAATCAAAACTGCATCAACCACTTCTTCACATTCATTCTGAAAGATAGCAGCAGAGCAAACCGAGCCTGGCTTTAATCTCAGGAGAAGCATGTCTGGTGAATCTTGATGAAGCCACGTCTTTGCTACAAACTCTTAGATGGTAGTCTAATCAAAGCTGCGCCATGCTGCTAGCCCGCGGCTCCGCTGTCGACGTCCCTTGGAGGATTTAAGCTGATTTCCCTTTTGGTCAGAGTCACTTTTGTGAGGGTCCAACTCACTCCACCACTGGGCGAGAGTACTATCCTTTTCACTGATATCAAGCTTACTGTTGTTTGATGCAGGGCATGTCGGTGCAGCTCCCCAGCTCATCTATCACAGTAACTGTGAATGGCGGCCGGGAATAACGGAGGCAGGCTGCTCCAAACCCTCCCTTCTCTCACTGTGTACTTAGTTATCTATGCCAAGGCCGTTCCCTCAATGGAGAATGGAGACCTTGTGTTCTGAGGCTCCAGATGGGCAAAAACAACACAGCACACACCACTATGACTGTCCACTAGGAAAGACGGTAAAAGGGAATATGAGGATGTTCTGATTCATGCCAGCGTTTTCTGTAAAAAAGATTCAAATGGACGTGTGTGGAAACCCTCGTATCAACGTTTAAGATCAAATAAGCCTTTATTCGTCCCATGCTGAGGAAACTGGTGTAACAGTTACACAGGTTCAGTACTCTGTTCTCCTTCTCTCACTTATTTGAAGATTGTAAATATAATTTTGGAAAAAGTGATGCCATTTTACACCAATCAGAGTTTAGCAGCAGGCCAGTGTCAGTCAACTCTGATAAAATCATACCATTATCCCGATGAAGCAGACTAGCTCATTTCTTGAGTTTTAAATTCATAAATAATAAATAAGGATGTTTTTTTTCCTGAGCCTTAACTTTGACTGTTGTTCATTTAACCATGAATATTTAATATTATAGAGAAATACTGAATTTAAAACCAAATTCTCAATGGTTTTAATCCATAAAACTACAACTCGTAGAATAAAAACATCAAATTTAATTGCACATAGGGTATGTACAACAAAGCCTTGAACAACAAAACTTGAACCACATACACTTCACACTTATGCGTCCAGCTGACAAAGGATACAGGCCTGTCTTTTGCAAAGAAATTGTACAAAACATCTAATAGTGGCCACTAAGTACACAATTTATTTGCCTCGTACTCCACATAGTTTGGTTGTCTGGCACTGAAAGCTTGCAAGGCAGTGAGTATCCTGGTCACATCTGTGCTGGACAGTTTGAGTCTGTGGCGAAGCAGACAGGCGAACAGATCCACGTGTGGGCCTCCTGGAGGCGAGAGGCGGTTTACCCTATAGCGCAGCTCCACCAGCTGCAGCAGGGCTGAGTCCTGTGATCCCTGAGTGTACGGGTAGTCTATCTGCAGAATCAGGTCCTGGATTGCCTCAGGGTCAAAGTGCACGCTGTAACCAAACAGCTGCATGCTGTTCACTTTCATGTAACCGATGTTGTTAGTGGGTTCGGTCTCCTCCAGAGGCTCATAGTATATGGTAGCATTCTTGTTTCCACCTGTGCCTGCCACTGAGTCCCTGATGCGACTTCTCAGATAGAAGTGAACTGTCTCAAAAAAGCTCTTCCATCTGTTTCCTAAAGTCAACGTCCAATTATAGCAGTCCAACGGGATGTCCAGCTTGGTCCGCTCCCAGTCAGGGTATCCATGCTGACCTATAGGCATGGTCCAGCTTTCTGAATGGCTGCCCCCGAAGGGATTCACAAACAGAGATAGGGCTGGCTCCAGAGTGCTGTTCCTAGTGAGGCAGAACTGAAGGCCGAGCCCAAGGAGCATATGAACACGGTTGGACTTCACCCTGTTGCTTTTGAGAGTGAGCAACATCCTTTTTCTCCAAGACGGGTCAAACCAAGTGTTCACGCGCACATCATTGCTCACAAAGACAGCATGCAGTGAGATGCGAGGGTCGCGCCGCTGGAGCAAGTAGCGCATCTCCAGATCCTGCAGGTCTCGGTCACTCTCTAGACCAAGGTAGGGGTCTGTAGGGTCGGGCACAGCAGGCCGACAGGCTCCTTGTGTCAGGGTGAAGCCGTGGTTACAGCTGGAGCATCGCGTCCTGTTCTCAGTGGAACAGGAGGTGCAGCGGGGGCCATCACCCACACAGCAGGGAATGAGACCCTGGCAAGGTGGAAGCTTATAAGGGCAGGAGCAGCGGCGGCTTTCGTCACTGTAAACACCGACCTGGTTGTTCTCGCTGCAGTATAAAATGGAGAGCGCATAACTCAGCCAGAAGTGTAGAGGCCTGCCGGAGAGACAACAGTTGGGTTAAACACTCTGGGGTGAAGCGATACCACCCTGCTGCTTTTGTTTGTATTGTCACTTCACTGTATTCTCCTCAACAAGATTAATCCTCACTTAAACCAAAATGTGAGCTGTTTTGATTGCATATTGTTTCTGTTCAGTGGCAACTACACTTGTTTGCAAGTTTTGTAAGTTATTTAAGGCATTTCACCTTCCATCCAGAAGGCTTGTTTCGATGTGCAGCAAAGGCAATTTGGGCCAAATTCAGACGCAGCTGGAGTTACAGAAGCAAAATCACATCAAAATGAATATTTAAATCTGCCGAATTCCCCTTCTGTGGTGCAGATGGGTGATGATGACACGCAGAGTCACGCAAACACAAACACATGCACACACCCATAGATACTATGGTAACTCTATGATGTCTATATAAAGTTTATCACTTTACATTTACAGCCTGATACACAATTGCATTATACAGTATACAGAGTATAATTATCTTATGATCATAATCTTTGGTTTAATGACATAATAAGAAAGTGCATTTGACTAGCCTTAATATACTGTGGCTATCAACAAAGAGTGTTCATGGGAGAAGCATGAATCTGAATAAAGTTATGACCCCGGTGGTCTGTGGTATGCTGCTGAAATAAAGCACCCAGATATAAGCAAAGTCTATTACTGTCCACTGCAGCTTAAACTGTGGTTTAGTGAAAATAAATGGAATATTTCATGAGGAATATTAAGATACTGGATTGATTGTAATCTAAACCTGCAGACAGTAAAATGCGTCTGTGCCAAAAAGATCCCGTTTGTCTTTTTTCCCACTGGAACAGAGAAGCGGCTTTGCTCCTGTCAGCGTTTTTCACCTCACTCCACAACTACTTTTCCTCAAGTGCCTTCTAATAAGTACTGTCTCGCTCCGCTGCTTTCTCCCAGCGCCTGGTGCATAAATCATTTTCATAATTATACGTTTTGGGGAGCACCTTGGGTTAACAGTCTGCAGCATAAATATTCCTCCTTCCTGTTCCCGTCTTGCTCCTTACCTTGGCCTTTGCAGGACTATTTTGGGCTGTTTTCTGCATCTTTTGCTGAGGATGAAGAGCTTGTTAGCGGTGCGGCGAGCTTTGGTGAAAAGCTGGTTGCTACTGGTCTCCAGCTGCCTGTAGCGCAGGAGGAGGCTGGCATCCGTCCTCCACAACTGTTCCACAACAGATGTGTTTACAGCATAATGGGTTGGTAGTTTCCCAACAAAGCTTTGGAACTCCTCTGGCAGGATGAAGAACATGAATAAGTAAACTCCGGCCCGTAACAATATCTAGTTTTTAGACATTAGGCTACCCCTCACTGTTTGTCCTAAATAAGCAAGTGGTGTAAGAGGAGAAATAACCGCTGCCTCATGCCAGGAAAGCATGTCTCATTAGTTTCTTTGTGGGGAGGACTGCTGATATCATAAACAATATTAGAAGATGTTAATCGCCACCTGTTGCAAGCATTCAACACTTCTACACCTTCAAAGCAACTGGTTTGACTGACACTGACAGTGTATTAGCTGTTCCTGCCTTGGACAGTGTGAATGTGAGGCAGGTTACCACGGTAACACTAATAACTTCACTTAAACTTGTCAAAAAAAAGGTGCTTTAGAGAGGTTGACATTTTTTGATACAGTTGCTTTTCACCTCTCAGTCGTACCAACTCTTTGCGCGGCGGCAGGGCACTCCGTCACTCTATTTTATATTTAGAAAGGTGTGATACTATATGTGGCTTAAAGAAAAAATCAATACGGTAGAGCGCATGTTTCCACTAACAGCAGCTCCAACCATCGCTTTTGTGACAAATATCTGTGTAAATGGTGGTTACAGATATTCTCTATGGTGGGACGGTGTGTTGGTGGTGATTATAGCACACACCAAATTGATGTAATAATACATTATTAGGTGGACACAGGCCCAGGCTTTGTGTGATTGCTGCTTCATTTATTTGTTTAGATGCTTTCTGCAGTTTGCAGAGCTGAAGGAAATTGCTATAGGAGTCATGAATGAGAAATACAATGTGCTCCTATCAGGGCTTTCAGTCAATATCAGACGATCGATGAAAGAGCTCCACACTGATGCTCTAATGAGAACAATAAGCTCAGGGGTTCTAACTGTAGTGGTTAGGTCAACATATTATAGCAATCATTCAACATTTTATGATTTCATATCCGGAGTTGATTCCCCTTATCTGTTTTGTGTATGTATTTTCACGTCTTTATATTCTAACAGCTTTGCATTTTACGTAACTTTAAATCAATCACTTTATTGTCCACTAATTTGCATCTTGACTCGTGTAAGATGAGACTGATACCGTTGCCAGGTCTGAGCTAACAGGCAGCTGTTTTTGGGACATGTGTGTGGTCTTAGGTTTGAAACAACACTTAAGCTGGTGTCCTGATGAGCTCTCAGTCATTCTCAGATTGTTTCCCACAGCACTCGTTCTCCACAGTGCTTTCATAAGAACGGGTGGACTTTTTAAAGGCTCTGTGTCTTTTCACACTCTGCAGCACCTAAAAAGCACCAGAGCCATCGTTCCATTTGTCAGAATGACACAATGATTGGCAGGACTCTTGATTCCAGTGTTTGGCAGACAGGAATGAATTTAGAACAAAAAGAAACATGTATTTTGGTTCTTGTTGGCTTTTATGTCCAGGATCATAATTCTTGAGTAAAAACAACTTGTCTGTGCAGAATGCTGACAATAATGTTAAAAGCTAGTGCTGCACCTGTGGGTCTTTTTAAAGCACCATTTATGCTGACAGTTTCAGGTCCCATTTTGGAGGGTGACAGTGAATTAAAATTCTTGACTCACCGGATTCTTCAAACTCCTGGTTAGTCAGCCTCCAGGCATCTCTGATGTGCAGCAGGTTGTTTTCCAGAGTGTGCAGGTCAGAGTGAGGACAGTTACACTGAGGGTAGTCCACGCTGCACTCACACCAGCAGTCTCCGTTCTGGCAAACAAACTGGCCCTCGGATTTACAGCCGATGTAGTTAAGAGCAGCCTGAATGAAGCGGCTCTGCAAGTAACCTGGAAGGATTACCTGGAGGCCTGTGGAGGGGAAAAACATGTTGAGAATGGACTGAAGAGAAATAAGGAAACGGGAAATTACTATGATTGTCCTACAAATATTAAAGGATAAGAGTGGTGCTTTCACATAATATTTTAATAGTGATCAAATCCAATGAAAGTAACAAAACCAACAAATAATATAGATGACTCCTCTGTCTGAGCCCCTGTTGTCTAAAAAACACTAAAAGAACCATCTTACTGCTAAATGTGCTCAGTACAGAACCAAATGTGGCATAACTGTCACCGAAAACCAGACATGCACAAATTACTCACAAATTGCGTTCGCGCCAGCTGTTTTAGCACAAATCTGTCTTTTTAGAGACTATATACAGATAGGTAACAAATTAAAGGAAAACTGCTTTCACGCAGGTGCACTGCACGCTACAATTGAGCAATTACCTTCCAATCGTGCTCTGTGGCAGGTACAAAAATGCCGCACTCACATCTCATTCAGATGTTTGATCAAGATGGCAGGAAAAGATCTAAGTGACTTTGAAATAGGGTTCACCGCTGGAGCACAGACACATTGACTGTTCAAGTGGCTGGTGTGTCAGTGGGAACAGTGACTGATGCAACATTAGCATTTATCTCTATGGGAAAGGCTTCAGTAAATAGCCATGGGTCTACAGAGATGTGGAAAAAGGTGTAAGCATATCACCATACCATATAATAATTATTTTATTTGTTTAAACTTTTTAAGCCACTTCTGACAACAATGCCATAAAAGAGTTAGATGAAAACACCATATTCATATCTTTTTGGTAAGCGGCAGCCACCACCACAAAGATTTTAAACAGCTCGGTAACATAACCTACCTAGCAGCAGTCTAAAGCTCACTGATCCACTTTAATTAGGTCATATTGCTAAACAAAACATATATATAGTGTCTATACTAGTATTTCTGCTACCTCCTCTGCTGCAGTGTCGTAGGCTATTTCACATAGAGATGTGTGTATAGACACTGAATAACGAATTATAATTAGTCCAAAAAGAATAAAGGACAAATAATAGATTCTCAGAAACCTAAGCAGCAGAATTCAGTTCTAATTTAAAGCTTGTTATGGGAACTGCATTGATTGGTAGCCAGCGAAACACTCTCTGTGATGTGGAAGCAGGTTTTACCTTGGAGCTGAACCTTGTTTTCTGGACTGTGAACCAGTACGGAGCTGACTGTATCCAGATTGTCATAGTTGCTACATCCGAGAGGACCAGTTCTGGTTTCAGTCACCTGCAACCATATTAAGAGAGCACAGCATAAGCCACCTGTCGGATTTATTGTGTCTGTGATCGTGTCTTTATTCGTTGTGTGTTATTCTGTTTGGATGTGCTACCCTAAATTAAATATGAACAACAGACAGCATATTGACTTATTTTACTTGTGTATTTATTGAAAAAAGATGGTCTAAAAAACCTAAAAAGCTTCATCAAAGACATTTTATGCCTCCAATGAATATTAATGTAATAAGTCATGCTGAAGTTATACTGAAAAGGTCTTCAATCACAAAGCGTTTTCTCCTCAGACAGAATAATTTGTTCTGATCTGAAAGAAGAAATCAACTTCAACTTCCCCCCAACTGGAAAACTTTAAACTGATTCACTTCTGTGCTTACATCATTTCTAACAGTAATCATTCTTGATTTTAAAGCTGGAAGTTGTGACACAAAAACACATAACTTACTGTGTATTAGCATATGTTTACGCTTAGAATTCATGATATTTCTCACTGGCTGCCGTACAGTATGTGACTTTAATGAATAGCTATGTATCACAGCCAGGTGCTACTTTACATTTCTCATAAAATGTACTATTCATCTCCCTCTCCTCTTTCTCTTTCTCATACTCTGATCTTCCATCTGCCTGAACTCCACACATGCTGCAAAGTGGTAAATGAATAGAAGTCGGCCTGGCTGGAAATTAATGGAATAATATCTCTAATCCATCATGTTGATGCATAACCAGAGGAACATGTTCTCAGTTTTCTGTGTGTGTGTGTGTGTGTGTGTGTGTGTGTGTAGGTGGGGGATCAGGGGGGGCACTTGTCTTCATCAGGGGCTACTCACTTTAGCATCTATGTTTGCCCCTCAGACTGATTAATGCTTACACTCTAATGGCCACTTCCAATGATAAAATTGATGATTGGTGTTATATATAAGAGGGAGCATGACGGCGGCTTGTTCATTATGCTTTTTAAAGCTTTCTGCTGAGGAGTTAAAGTGTGAGGAGCCCTTTATCTTGTGGTATTGCTGTTGTGCTGCTTAGAAGTGGTCAGTTTATTAGTCACTAATGGTGGTTAGCAAAGATGCATTCAACTATCCAGCTATAAAAGCGCGAAGGAATCATTTAACAGAATTTGGCTCAAAAAGTTCGGCGGGTTTCTTCTGCACGTGAGGTTTCTGGGATAATAAACTGCACACTGATGCTAGGAAAACAACAACAGGTGAATCTCCTAATGCCAGCCAATTTCTCTAAATGAGCATTTGTTCTTAATCCTACCCGATTAACTAAGTTCTGGGAAAATATTCCCTGAGCCAGTATTAAAAAAACTATTGTGTATATTACCTATATCTAGCAGAGTGTCATGAACTAAAACCTTGGTCTACATGCATGCCAGTACATTTCCAGTGTAAATGTTTACTTTATTTGACTGATTTATTACTACATTTTATTCAGATTAAAAATGTGCATACAATACATATGTTATGTTTGTTTAATGTGATTAATAGTTATGTTGTGAAACTACCCAGAAGCATAAATTGTTTAATATTTTAATACATAAATAGTTTAATGTTCTAAATTAGTCAACATTAAGGGCTGCTTACATGTTCATAAACATGTGATAACTCTCTGTAACCTCACCCAACAGTTCTATAGATCTATATAATCTAAACTTAAAACTACGTATTGGTGCTGGGTGAATTGAATCCAGCATTTGTATCTTGGTGCTGTATCGACTCACATTTAAGTTTAAGCTTGTGATGTGTGTATCCGTTTCTTTATTCATCAAGGCTGAAATCATTTTCCTCCTCCCGAAGACTGCTATCATTCATATTTAGTAACATCATCTGAAACCACCTCACTCCTTTACATCGCGCCGCTCCTGTGTGTGAATGCAGGTCGCTAACAAACAACAAGTGCAGGGGAACAGTGCAGCTGCCAGCACACAGGGAGGGCGCAGTGCTTCCCGTCTCAGCAGACTGCTGCTGTACTAACACTTTTATGACTTCCACATACCCGTATGGCAGTGGATGCGATCTGAAGGTGGTGAAGCCTGCGTAAGGTGCTCTCTCTGTCAGTAAAATAGGAAGCAGCCAGCTGGTGGAGGGCTTCCAACGTCACTGTCCCTGTAGTATTTGAGTTCCTGCCGCTGCTGCTGCTGCTGCTGCTGCGGCTGCTGCTGCCCTCGACCACCGAGGGTGACGATTCCTGGTTAAGCTTCCTTTTGTCCACGTATATCGTCAAAGACTCCTCTCCTGGTAACAATCGGGCAGAATGAACGAGAGATTCATTAGCTCTAACAGAGCAGCACTAATCACCTTTCATTAGTCTCTTTTCTGCTCGAATAGAAAAGCACAGCAGTGATTAAGTGCTGTGGGAGAACTGATGGTTTGGGTGATTGGAGGAAAAGACCTCAGCATCCTCCTTGGGAGCTTATTTAAGACCATTGATCAAGTTCCCCTAATTATTTTAATTATCTTAATTATATTTGCCAAAAATTAAAAGCAGCTCCCGGGTCACCACTGCCTCGCTGGAAGACAGAATCTACACTTGGAGACATGTTTAACAATTACAATTATTACAATAACTATTCAAAAACCTGGCTGCCACATTAACTTATTAAGTCTTGTCACACTTTCAGCAATATGTTTGAGGCATTTTGTTCAAGGAGTTTTCAGTTGCTCACTTTTTCTTTCTCTACCTGATTTACTTTATTATAGAAGCTTACACCCCCCACGTTCCTCAGTATAACTGAGAGTATAATGAGTTTTCACTGAGAAACTGTGTATTGTATCCAATAGTGACTCATTATGTGCACACTCTGATCTACAGGAACAGATCAATGATGAGCCAAAATATCTGAAATTGAATGAAGAGCTGAGTTTTCAGTGTCTCAGATTCCAGAACAAAGAGAATAAGTCAATGTTAAGGAAGAGAATGACATTCACAGGGTTAACAACCTTTTCCCAAACTGGTCCTTTGTCACTAACACTTAGGAAGTCACTCCATATTAAGTGACATTCAAACCTCTGTGTGGTAATGAAGGAAAGGGTGAACACTAGAAACACGGGTAGGTAATACCGCAGTAAAGTGTTTTGTGACGCAAGCTCTAGTGAAAAGCGGATTAGAAACGTGGTTATGTGTGTACATGGCAGAGAAATCTGATTTCTACAGGACACATCTAGCTGGGGAAATCAGTTGTCTCTACTTCCCGACACAGATTACACAAATCAGGCTTCTCATTTACATGACAGTTAAAAAAATCAATCTGTAAACACTGCAACTGAACCAAAGTTGGTTGACAGTAGGAAACTGGAACAGCCTGTCAACTTTTGTGGCTCTACCACAAATCAACTTCTCGCTTAGCTTCTGACAAATGCCAGTCGTCCTATTTTTCATGGTTTACTAGACGTCAGGCAAACACCAGACATTTGAGCAAACAGCACCTGCAAAAGGCAACATACTCTCACTGACTGTTCCAAACTTCTTCCTGAAACAGAATCCGACATCAGCTTGACTCAGAGTCGGCTAATACCTAAAACCTTGGATAACATTGTGCTGGGTTAGGGCTCATTGTCGCAGTAGGGGCAAATATGCTGTTACATTATTAATATTTTTATTTTCAGCAAGTCTACTTTTTAACTTCATAAATTCAATAACATTTGCAGCATCACTCTGAGCAGAAAACTCACGGATGTATAATAAAAATAAGTCCGACGGTATCATTTCTTTATCTGTAATGCTGTAGATGCTGCTGTTGCACCAGTCCGATGATTGTCTACTTAGAATGTTTTGTGAAGCATATTTCATATGACCCGTGTTAGTAATCGGTCTCACTGTCACTCATAACGTCTTGTAACAGAAGGAGATCCGCATTCGTTTCCAGGCGAGACAGAAACATTATTAATATTAATTATCACTGTATGAAAGCCAGTCAAAGTGAAAAAAATATTCTGGACACCACATCACTCATCACTGTTGCTCGTATTTGCTTCTAAAATAGTATACTTTATGAAAGTATACTTTTGCCATGAACTTTATAAAAGTATACTTTGTGATGATGATTTACTGAAGGCAGAAAAGAACCTGTAAGCCGACTTTGTATAAGTGACGTGTATTGAAGCTCTGTTTAGGGAATTATACTGTTTTGACAACCAAACAAAAATATGAAATCTGTCTTTTGCTGCCTTCTCCAATTTATTTTTTGTACAGTGATTTGAGCTTTTTACGATCCAAAAAACACTGATCCGAAAAAATGATTGCACGCTTTGTTGTTTAGAAAGCAACAGACGGTAAAATCCTTGTCCCATATGCTGACAGAAATTAAATTAGAAGCTGTGTGAATCACTCTTGCCATGAATCTCAGTGTGCTCTACTGTACCTCCCAGAGTGGCAGAAAGGAGGATGTGGGTGCCGTATTTCTTGATTACACTCTCTGTGATTGTCTGGAGGGTTGGCCGCCTCCCCAGATGGCGGATGGTCTGCATGAAGTCAGGGTCGAGGGGCAGAGCCAGCCCACCGCTGCCACCAAAACTGTCTCGTTTCTCTACTGCCAGGCTGTTGACCTTCCATCGACCGAACTCCCTGGAAACCACACACACACACACACACACATCATGTTCCCATCCCTTCAGAGAAGATTTTCACTGACTCGCATTTATTTCCTTTAAATTGACTATAATCCTAAGAATAACCCCACTTGCCAAAACCCCAAGCTTAACCTAAAATCCAAAATGGTGACTTGCTTTAGGATCCAAAAAGGAAGGTGAATCCGCATGATCTGACTGTATAATCATAATCAGAGTCAGCTTTATTCGCCAAGTATGTTGCACGTACAAGAAATTCGTTTCTGGTCGTTTCTAGCTTCTCTAGGACAGTACAGACCGAAAAAAAGTACACGAAAAACAATAAATTACAGACAAACTGTAACAAGACAGTGTGTGTGTGTGTGTGCACTGTGCTGAGTTGAGTGCAGTTTGTGTCCATATAGCAGCAGCAATCAGTTGTTCATTAGTGATATTGCCTGGGGGAAGAAACTGTTTGAGGAGGGTGCTGATGTTGGCCTCCCACCTTAAATCTTGGGAGATGGTGGAACCCAAGAACTTAAATGTTTCAGCCACTGACACAGAAGAGCAGAGTATAGTGAGGGGGGATGGAACAGGGGGCTGTCGTCTGAAGTTGACTACCATCTCCACAGTTTTCAGCGTGTTCAGCTCCAGGTTGTTGCGACTGTGTCAGTCGTTCAACCTCACATCGATACACAGACTCATCACCTTCTCTTGGATGAGACGGACGACGGTGCTGAGTCTGCGTACTTCAGAAGCTTATGGGGATGTAACTGTTCCCATCTTCACCTGCTGTGACCTGTTGGTCAGGAGGTTGTAGATCCACTGACAGGTGGAGGGGGGAACAGAGAGCTGGGAGAGTTTAGAGGAGAGTGTCTCAGGGATGATAGTGTTGAATGCAGATGAGAAGTCCACAAACAGGACTCTTGCATATGTGCCTGGGCAGTCAAGATGTTCCAGGACGTAATGTAGACCCATGTTGACCGCATCTTCCACAGACCTGTTTGCCCTGTAGGCAAACTGCAGGGGGTCCAGCAGAGGGTCTGTGATCTTTTTGAGGTGGGCGAGCAGGAGACGTTCAAATGATTTCATGACCACAGACGTCATAAACAGATGTGTGTAAACAGATGTGTGTTGCCATAAAATGAGGACACAAATGCACACATACATACAGAAACACGTTGCTCACTTGGCAGAGGCCTTCGGTTGTGTGTAAGGCCACAGGGTGCAGTTTAACAAGCTGTGGTGAGAGCAGAGCGTGTTACCCACACCGAGGCACATACAGTATACTGTACAGCGTAATGACCACAGACACACACACACACACTCATCATTAACATATAATGAAGCTGTAATGTATCCTCAGAGGCTTTGAATAATATCCCTTTGATAAATAAGATTTTTAACTAGCTTGTTGTATTTTTGTGGGAGTATAAGACTAGTGGGGACCTGATGTGCATCACGTTGGTTGTTTCTTTTTAACCATTTATGCTTTTTTATTTGCACTTTGCATTTAAACCCCACACCTACCCCATGTAAGGCTAATCATTATATTAAGGCTATATTATTTAGGACACAGTAATCCTTCAGTCGTGTTTAGGAAGTATCACTGTGTCTGGTTATGATTGAGGTCAGTCGAGTTCGCATCTAACAACTACAATCAACATGAAATACATACATTAACTTTCTTTGTTTCTCTTTAAAAAAACACACTTTCCTTTAGGCGGACTGCAACAAGCTTTTTTCTTGAAGCACTATTAGCATTTTTCTGCATTTAGACCTTTATTTTGGGAAAAATGTATTTCCTGGCATCTTGCAAATACACCAGGGAATCTCTGAAGCTTAGTGATGAGTCGTTCGCAAACAAGCCGGCTCTAAGAGCCGATGCTTTGTAGAAAGCCAGAGAACCGAATCTTTAGATGCACTGGTGTATTTGCAAGATGCCAGGAAATACATTTTTTTCCCCAAATAAAGGTAGCCTGGTAGTAGAGTGGTTAAGGCAGAGGGCTGGGAAGCGGGAGCCCCTAGTGGAGACACCCAGGCCAACCCACATACCAGGTGTGTCCCTGAGCGAGACACCCAGCGCTAGCTCCCCGAGCGCCGTCTGTGGCTGCTCACTGCTCCCCCCAGGGGTGATGGGTCAAATGCAGAGAGCTAATTTTGTTGTAACATGTAAGAAGTGTATCAATGACAATAAAGTGGATTCTTCTATTCTTCTTCTTCTTCTGATCAGCTCTGCTGAGAATCCATGTAGGTAGGGGTGGGATATAACCATTATATAACCATTGGGATATAACTTCTAAACAGGAGTTGGTTTAATTGACTTAAATGTTTTACATTTTGAGAAATAAATGTGTTGCAGAGAGTTATATGATTGAGAGATTTTCCTGTAAAGTAAAGATGAACATAGCATAGCTTAATATTGGCACGTATGTAAGTATATTTCACAATACACCATCTTTAAAATGATATTTTCCAAAAATTCCAGTTCAGTGAGACTGGACTAGAGTGGTGGTATGTGTTAAAACACACTTGAAGGGGCCCAGAAAGATGTTTTCTGCTCTCAGCATAGTTATTAAACGTGCGCATCACACCAGCTTCTAGTGAAATGTGTGTAGATTTCCCAGATCATAATTGCTGCTTGCTGCTCCACAGTCTCATACTACACCCCTTAGAAACTGCAGACGTACCCCTCGTAACATCTAACAGGGCTTAGAGTTGTCACTTGTCAAAGCTTTAAATAACTCCTGCATGGAAAAGGACTTGTAATGCAACGCCGTAACTCCCACAGCAAAAGAAAAGCGCAAAACAAAGTCCCACATCATCAGCAGTCCCTATTTGTTATCTCATGCCCTTTGGACACAAGTCTCACTGAACTCAAGTTACTCAAAAAGCATCTCTCTCTCTCCAGCACCAGTTTATGTCTACCTCTCCCTCCGTGCTGCTTGTGGCTCTGTGTACCTCACTCTCCTTCTGGGATGGCAATCAAATCACTGCCATAAGAAAAACGATCGGCAGAAAAGTAATTGGCGATCCGGGACAGCGTGGAGTGTGTCATTACAGCCAATCATCATAATGAGGGAAAGGCTGAGTGCCTGGCCCCGGTGGACAGATGGGTGGTGTGGATCCAGCCCAGGGTTAAATCTACAGCTATTCCATCTGCAGACACCTATTGGAGACAACGATGTGTGTGTGTGTGTCCGTGTGTGAACATGCTCAAATAACAAAACATGAAGGTTTATTGCACACACTGTACGCAATAGTGAAGAAAACAAGCTACAAAAGAAACACGCTGAGAATCCAATGCATGACTGGCAGCCACGTGCTGATCTTAGTGATGCTATAGCTCCTACAGGGCCTCAGTGGTAGAACAGTTCACCTCAGGCTAAGAAGGCTAAAAATATAGTAAATGCCCTTAGTGTTTCCTTTAGGGATTAGTGTTTCTCTAAAAGACATTAAATAAGCACTGGTTCAAATTAATGTTCCTGTTTTTCCCTCATTATCTCACTATCCTTAAAAAATCCCTCAAGACGTAAGCAGGTAATTTACAGGTTGCAGACTCCACTGCTCCAGATGACGTGTCAGCCCGTCAATAGGCTGCCTTCGACAGTCCAAGCTGTTCACTTTGTCACCTTCAACGATTTTCAGTAATTATGAAAGAGGTTTGGCACAGAAGAAGCCTCAAGTCAGAGGATTATTAGGACGTTTATGGATCAGGCCCATTGGCAATAGTGCAGGTGTCACAAAGAGATAAACGTTATGGTCTAAATCATTCTTCAGAGGAGATAATGGACCAGGTGATTTATAGATGCAGACCGTACAGTCATTTTAACTTGAGGGAAAACTGTGTGCCAGGTCACATAAAAGAAACATCATTACCTGGTGGAGACATTGCTAGGTCACACCACACTGAAACAACTGCAGCGTCCAACTCTGACAAAACCACAAACATAAAACACACAGATATAGTTGAGACCCATCTTGTTGTACAACGTGGAGAAAGATGTAGAACTGGAATGCACCAGAACAGTTGCAGTAGATCAAAAACATATTGTGAGACAGGAAAAAGCACTGCAGCGGCGGAGGCTGTTCACAGGACGGACTCCTGCTGCAGAGGTCATTTCAGACATCAGTAATAACAGAATTAGCCGATGAAAACCCTGGAGAGAGAGTAACATGCACTCGATGCTGTTCAGATGAGATACGATTCCACTCACAGACAGGAGCAAAGGGTACATTTAGCATAGCAGAGTATTCTCATTTCCTGCAGGTGTGACACCTGAGAGGGCAGGTTTCCATTCCAAACACCACCACAGCTGCTTCCCCTGATTAGTTTCTCTCTGCTCAAAGTGATCATCAGTGAAATTACCAAACCTCCAAACACTCACAGCCTGAAGATGGAACTGAAGCACACGCTTCACACACACATCCTCCTCACCTGTAGATCTTATATCTAGTGCTGAAGCCTTGCTGGTACCTCTCCGCAGCCTCCGTGAACTCCAGGGACTGGAGGAAAGGTCCTTTATCTGACAGCAGCCAGCCTAAGGAGTCGGGGGCGCCGGCGGTCCTGGAGGTCCAGCAGCAGCAGCAGCAGAGCCAGAGGCTGAGCGCCGCCCCCTCCCATAGCAGAGACAGCCGCTTATGACTGATTCTCTGACAGCTCATGCTTCACCCAGCGACACCTCATCCTCTCCGGACAGGGAGGAGGGCAGGCGGTTCAGCACATGTCAGGAATGACAAAGTATCTGTGCGTAGAGTGAGGGAATGTGACACAGACAGGGAGAGTTATACAGAGTATTTGCATGAGGAGAGGTTTTATTTTAGCCCCACGCTGAGAGGACACTCACCTAATTATTCACTATGATGCGCTGTGAGAAAGAAACGAACTGTTCCGATCTTTCCAGGAGCGGCGAATAAAACCCTTCAGCTCAGAGCTCCGAGGAGACCACTCAGCCTTACTCCAACTTAACGCCTGCCCCCGTCCAACTTTCTCTCCAGCATCCGAGCATCCGTCAGCTCCTCAGTGAGAAGGAACCCAGCTGAGTTCACAGCGACGACGCAGTCCGAGGTATTTCCAGAGGTCGAGCGCGAAAGACGGGCATCTCCATCCTGAGCGAAGCCCTCCTCATCGCGCGGCGTGGTCCTTTAAAGGCGCGCGCGCGAGCTGCCGTGGGAGCTGGCGGGTGGATGAATGAGCGCCCGGCGCAACACAGAGAGCTTTTCTTCCCTGGCTTTCCTTTTTTTTCTAGTGAGATAGAAACAGGGCGAGTAAGTGCATCACGATGAGGCTGGAACATACAGTCTGAGTAGACTCAAGTTTGGAGGGACGCAGGATGATGATGATTGTGCAGCTTCCATCATTCACCATTACCTTCACATAATTCACTCTCATTATTTGCCATCACAGTGTGCCCACCCCCCTTTGAACACGTTAAAAAGACTGATAATAGGCCAATTATCTGCTGCTGTTATTGTCCTGTGCCACAGCTTCAGAGCCTGTAGCTTACAGGACTGACCTCTCCTATGATGAGATGCACATTGCTGCATTTAAAAAAATCCAATAATTACAAGCCATTACCAGGGAACAGGTTTCTTGGGTGATGTGATTCAAGTTCAAGAGTGCACTCAGTTTGCACACCTCCACGCAACATCATTTCCATTAAAAACTGCTTCTGCAATTGCTTCTGCAATTTAAGGATGGTTAAATTCCAAATTATGCAAAAGAAATGTGCGACCTGCAACATGCTTTGACCACTCGGAGCATTTCAGTGTGGATTGTTGTTGGTAATGGTGTTTTTTCAGATGGGACCAGTGTAGGAGGAGATCACATCACTGCCGTCCAACACACAGTTGGAGTTTTCAGACAGAGGAGAGTTAGCCGCCTCGAATCCTAAAATGATGGCGCATGTTCTTGGGGGTGAGGTTCTTGTGCTTTTTTGGGGGCAACAACAATAAAGAATCTTTATTCCTGTTGTCATGGTGGTATTACATATTTACGTTTGCCAGGAGAGTCCTTTGTTTCTCTCTTTCAGGTCATTTTGACCATACGCACTGAAAACCTGATTGACAAAGGCCCCTGTGTGTTAAAAGGGCTGTGAAGAGACTACTATCCATGATTGGGTTGAATCAATAGTCTGCTTCCATTGATTCCCCTTTGGCTTTAATGTTATTTGGTCAGGATGCCAGGGGATGTGTCTTTTCTCTCTTCAAGCTCAAATTAAGACAGTCAATTCAATAGCGAGGGGTCATATCTTCACACTCTAAACAGCTGCGGTCACTGTCACAGCTAATGATACATGTCTGGACTGTCTCGATCAAATCAGGCACTCTGCATTTAAAAGCGAGTAGCTGTTTCTCTCGCCTTCAGCGGAAGGATTTGCCTCCCCAAGTAGCTGATCTTGGCATAAGCAACATCTGCAAAGATAGGGAAGCCGTCACTTGCTTGTGCAACAAAGGGAACACATTAAATATTCCAAATTGTAATTTGCGTGGAGAAAGGATAGCAGAAATAAAGGAAGTTAAACAAGCTTTTCCCTCTGGGCTGCAGACTGTCATAGTCTCTTGAAATCTGGGTCTTTGTTGTGTGTCTGCTGTAATTGAAAAGTTTCAGCCCTCGGTTTCTCTGCCTTCCTTCTACGTTCCTTCGCTTTTCTCTCACCCTCTCCCGAACTTCACTTCCACCACCCCAACCAGCCGTCTCTCTTTCTTTCTTTCAGCCACTTTGCTTCTTCCCCCCATTTGAATTCTCTGTCATCTCTCGTTTGACTCACTCTGTTCCCCTCCCTCTTCCCTCCTCGGCCGCCTGCTGAGCTTTAGGACGAATGTAGCCGATTTTGATCATTTGCGCCCCAACCATCTGCTGAATCAACTTCTTCCAGAAGAAGAGAAAAGGAACTCAGAATTGTATGATGTGAAAAGTCTTGACGTGGCAGCGGTGTTATTGTGCCCGAGCACAAATGCCTCTGTCCTGGTAACATGCAATGTGCCAAAGTAATCACGAGTCGAGAATGATACTATGATTTCCTCCCACATTAGGGGGAGGGGGGGTTTGGGGGTGGTGGGGGAGGAGGGGGTCTGCTTCACCTTACTTGACATGGCGCCTTTTGCATAATGCAGCACTGCATTGTGCCTCTGTGACTGTGTCCATGTGAAAGCTTGGCATCATCTCTGTTAAAATTACATGACATTCATTTTACTGGAGCGCTCTGGCATTCGAAGAGTTTTACCCACTTCTTTCTGTTCCTAATGATAACACACTCAATTTTCCCCTACAGTCAAATGTGTTTTACTGACTGATTCTTCTTCTTCTTCGCGTTTTATGGTGAAATAATGAATTGCGGTTGATAAGCACAGTGTAGAGCAGATCATAGTCACACTGTGCGCTCATTGTTCTTTAAAGTCTCTCCAAAATGCAAAGGAATCGCAACTTGGCAGGTGGTGAATGTGAAAGTGTGAGCAAAATGGAGCGGATGACGACGAGGTCTCAGCTTTGCTAATTCCATTTAACCCTGGAGTGAAGACAGAGATTGGACCGAAACCTCTCTGCTGTGAGTAATTGAAAAGGCATCGCAGAAAAGATGTTTAGAAACGAAAAAACAGCAAAGGCTTTCATGGGAGCGTGAGGGGGTTGAGGCACATAAGCAATTGTTTCAGCACAGTGAACACGATCTCTTTATTAAAATAAAAAATAAATAAATAAATTTAGTTTTGATTAGCTTTCATATTCAGGACTTTTATTTTTTCTGAAATCTGGGAGTGAGCAAAGTACTGTGTCAGCTCTGCAAGAGCTCTTCCTCGAAGTTGGAGGAGTAAATACTGAAGAGAAGCGGTGTTGTTTTCCAAAGCTTTCAGGGCCTACCTGGTCCAGCACTCAGCGTCTCTCTTGCTTATTCAGGTCAGGAAACACACATGTCCAAGGCTTTGTCGAGGCATTGGCTTCTGCGGCCCAGCTGCTATTTTTGCTCCTTCACTGTACATGCCCTTTCATTCTTGAGTCACAGTGGAGCATCGGGGGGGTGACCTAGAATGCTAAAAAACCTGTCGCACAATGAGCGTCTGTAAAGAGGAGAGGTAACTAAACACTGACACCACTCAGGAAGTGGAATTTGGGTCCATAAATAGCACCGTGAAAGCAGCGCTAATGAATACTGTGGAGCTCTGGGATGACATTGAGCACATATGGAAAAATGTCCTCCATAAGCTTGATGGGTAATTATTGAGTGCAATGTTGCTTATGAGAAGTCTAATAAAGTGGGGACGCTTTTTATAAACCTATAATATTATTTTTCAGCATGTGTTTTTTCTGGTAATACGGTGAAAACCAAACAAATCTACGATGGATTGCATAGAAATGAATTCACTCTAAAGGCAACATACATTGATCAGCCACAACATTAACACCACCACGGTGAACTCCGTAACATTAAAGCGCACAGGGTGGTGTTGGTGTTGCTGCTGATTGGTGTATATATTCCCTCACTGGACAGAATTTCAGCAAGTACTGAATAAATGATGATTTCATACCCATAGTATTTCAATGCAACTTATAGCAGCACTCTAAATCAATCCACCCTGCTTCGCTCAGCCCTCTCTCTCCTCCATCTGCTTACACTACACACAGGGTTGGGTTCAGGTAGTTGTGCTGTCACTGTGAAATTACTGTAAACAAGGTTGCTGCAATTAAGCAGAACAATTGAAGCAAGGTGAGAAATAACCTTAGTTATGAGTGCAAAAACTTTCAGAAGTGAGTCTGGATGGTCGTGTTAACAAAAAGGCTTTCACCTTTTCTGCTCCAGACACTTGGAGCAAACTGCAGAAGAAAATCAGAATAAGTCATCTGGTGCGGTTCTGCTCGTGATTAATCCCTTTTCTGGAGTATGAGTATGATCCATCTCATCTTTGAATCTATTCAAAAGGTTTTTCACTTTTATTAATGTGTTACACTGAATAAAAACAACATACTCCTCACTTTTATCCAATAGAGAGAATATGAGAGACATGTCATTATTTTCTCTTATTGAGACTTAACAGCAGTGTATTTCTATGATATATCTATTATTCTATTGAGATATTGACAGTCCTCAGCACATCTTTTGAAAAAAACAGTTTGTCAGGGTGTCAGTGAGCTGAGATGCTTATCTACATCCTCCAGAGTTGTAGCACTGATAACATCAGTGTCGACTGTCTTTACTAAACTGTTCCTTTGAACCTGCAGCGGGGGTCTGGGTCTGTTGTTTGATATGTAGAAATTATAGCCGGATATGTCTGATACGTATTTTAGGGCTGTAAATGCCAGGCCGCTGATGACAAGGTGAATCTCTGTTAGATTTCCATTTTTAATGCTTTCTGTTTTCTGACTTGCTGAGGAAGAATTCAGCAGTGTCAACAAGGAACACCAACAAAAAAAGAACAAATAATATGTTCATTTATTTTGTATATACATTTGTTTCTGAGAGAAACTAATACGGTTTGTGTGAGACCAAAAACTGATTTATCCAAGAGAAGAATTGTGGTGAGAAATTCATCCACTAATAATTAGTTCCATTATATGTCTTTGATTTTTGTCATTTGCCTCAACAGCTTAAACATTTCAAATGTTTTATCAGTGTCAGTGTAAAAAGTCCCATGTGAACAAAATATGCATTTCCTATGCGTATGCGCTGTATGAATTGTTATAAGGAGTTTGGTGCCACTTAATACAGATCCAATGCTAAAAGTGAACTAGTGAATTTAAAGTCGTATGTTGATTGCTTCGAGTTTTCGAGTTGTCCTTTTCAGTTTTTTGGGGCATTATACAACTGAAACATACTTTGAACAAAGAGGATGTAAAATCCTTTATTAAAAATAAACACCTGAAGGCAATAAGTGCCTATTTTATTGTGAAAGAGTTGAGAAAAAGTTAAGAACGGTCAAAAGAGCGACATGTTTGTTATATTCCTCTTATGATTTTAAATTGCACCAGATTGAAAGGATAAATGTTCTCATTAGGTGCTAAGCAGTTACCATACCACTGAATGATTTATTGTTTTTTCTATTTCTGTTTCATCAATCACGACGCAGCAGTTGATGTTAATCAGCTCTTTTCACTCTTAGTTACTTTGGCTCCTGGCTCAGGAAAAATTTAATAGTAAAACATATAATTATAATAACTGTGCATATTCAATTTTCTTTCATACTGTCAGGCACAGGTACTTTCCCGTTAGTCACTTGTTTTGTGCAGTGTGAAAATTGATTCAATTACACCAATTACACCTCTTATTGACTCTTAATTGGATTTTCTGGCCTTGACAAGGCTATGGTTAGAAATGGATTTGACTTTATTATTTCTTACCGGATTTACTTTAATGTTTTTACATACTTTAATTTAAATATAAGAAGTTTTATTATGTAACTTATTGAATTTTTTTTTATTATTTCGACTTGGTTCATCAGGGTTTATTTGGAGTTATACTCCCGAGCAATTGGTCTCATTTTAGCTTTGTTTTGGTCTCGAGTAGCACCTCAGGGAACTACGTGACTCTTTTGACTTGCATTGCCACTACTCTATGTTCACTAGGAAGAGCCTTCTTTTGTTCGTGCAGGCAGAATACAGATAGCATATTAGGTCTGACCTAAGACTACCTTTTAGACAGAACAGCAGTCATGTGGACATAAAGCTCAAAAGTTCAGAAGGAAGGAGTGCATGTCTGAAAGAGACTTTATTTACTCCAGTTGCTTCCACGCTTTTAATATTGAAATTGAAATGTGTGCCCCGGTCTGCTGTGTTTTTTCATTATGTATTCTTTTTTATTCATCCAGTTTTTACTGTAGTAGTGAAGAACATTCATATAAATATTTGTATGAATACTTTTGCAGGCCTGAATGATTTAGGAGTGTTCTTAGATTTTTAGTACAAAAAAATCTGGCTGCAGCTAGTCTGTGTGTATACACAATGCTGCCATGTTTTTTTCCCACGTTACTGTTACGTTACTATAAAAAATAATTGTATGATGGATTATTGATCTCGGGCAAATTACAAGTCCCTTCAACTTTAGTTTTGTTTTGTCCAAATGAAAAAAATGGAATTGAGTGGTTGTCTGTGAAGAGAAAGGAAACCCGAACACATGTTCTGGTCAGTGATGCTTAAGGAAGGATTTGTAAATAAGTGACAACATGTTAATCAATGGTCAACTCCATAAACACATTTTCAGAAACACACGCTACATCTATTTGGCCAGATCCACTGTGAAGATCTTTTTTTTTAAACTTTGAGACCAGTTCACATTTTTTATTTTCTCAGCTGCTGCTGTGAAACACTAATGAAGTTGCACTTCCCATGCTGGGCAACCGCATTGATCGACACATTTGGCCCTTAAAATCAGGGTTGAGCTCCCTGGGCGTTTCAGTCAGACTGCCAGGCCGTTCACAAAGAGACGCAAAGAGAGCCACTGGGGACTGTTTGATGAACTAGTTGAGTCACCTTTGAAAAACAGAGTCGTCATTAGATTATTACACAAGATGAATGTTATGAGTGCTCAATCTGACAGCCTCACGATGCTCCTCGTGCATCATAATTGCTGATAATGAATTTTTGTACGCCTTAGCAGGGAAAAGGCTTTAGTGAATGTGTAATGATTCCTTGGTCAGTGGCGCATTAACACGTGGAGGGAAAACATAATGAGCTTTTTTCCAGGGCGGTGCCATTTGAATACATCAAACCACTTCTAATGCAAACAATTGCTAATTGTCCATCCTCGCCACGGGCAAAGCTGTGTACACACTTTGAACACTGTTGCGTCGTTTCTAAATAAATGAATGAGTTCGCTCTACAGAGTACCTCCAAACTTTTTCAAACTGTACAGGTGGCAGTTTTCTGAAACAAAGCATGACCCTCAGCTATCATTAGATTAGGCTGTGCTACTAATTAGCTTAAAGTTGAAAATTAACTAATTAACTAATTAATCAAAAATCTTCTGCATATGGAAAAAATCTTCTGCAGGCTTTACACACAATAAGAATAGTTTACAGTGATTTCTTAAATGATCTCATGCAATTGGTTGGTATTGTCAAAGTACCTAATACATAAGGAAAGTCTGTTGAGTGATTTTAGTCATGCTAATGCTCATGCATGAGGTTGCTCTCATTAAGTTTTTCTTCTCCACTGTTGCCTTGTGCTTGTTCAATCGGGACTGTTGGGATTTCTACAAATATTCTGTATTTTTATATATTCTGTGTAAGGTAAGTGCCTTGAGATTAAATATGTTGTAATTTGACGTGATATAAATAAAGTTTAAATTAATTGAAGTAAAAACAATTGCATAGGTTGTTGTGAAATCTAATAAAACATTATCCTCACTACTTTAGGCTTTATGTCCTAAGGCCTACAAAACTAATTACTTATTTGAAGTAGTACTTATTTACTTGCTTACTGCTAATAAGTATATGCTAACATGCATACTATATGAGACATATTTTAAGTGCTAAAATAGACGTTTAAACCTTTCAGTGGTCTGGCATAGACACAGACCCACTTGCATGGCCGTTTGTATTTAATCTCAGTAAAGCACCTGCATTGTTCCCCTCAGTGACAGAACAAAAAGTAGGACACGTTTTGACCATGTCATGCAACATTTTAGATTTGGCAGTGAGTGAACCATGTTATTGACACAAGGAATTGTTGTTTTTTTTGCTCAAAGACAGACATGACATTCGCTCTGACCCTCTTGCTGTCAGGATAATCTGCCCTGTCAGCTTTCATAAAGCTGCAAAGGACACTGAAAAGAGTCCATCGACTAAAACTAAGCCTCTTACTTGAATTTTAAGTCTTTGCTCTTTTCGTGCGCTCTTCTACCATTCGCTGTCACTGCATATATCTCTCTGTCTACTTATCCGTCCACTTATCAGCATCTGTGCACATATATTTTGTTTTCTCTTCACACAGCGTTGCTCGTTCACACAGCTCGTTATTTGCGATTCGCTTCCTTTCTGTCACTGTTACCTCTGTACAAGCTTGTGGTCCTCATAACTGCTTCTGCTGCACGTTTTTGTCGTAACAACTTTGCGGCCACACACAGCTCACATGACAGTCATGCTTTCATGTATGTGAGTGTGAGATTATGCTGTCCAGTGGATGATGTGTGTCCAATTCCCTGCCTGGAAAGAAGATCAAGAAGCGGAGCGAATACATGTGTGTGTTTGTGGACTACTTTTCTTTTGCTTTGAGAGTCATTTTGAGCCTTGGACTTTTTGGGAAGAGAGGTCGTTTCAACCGGTCTTAATTTCACCCGGTTCACTTGGTACTCGAGGATTAGGATTTTGGATTAGGGATTAATTTTAAAAGTTTTACTTAGGTTAAGAGTTCAAGGCAATCGTAAACCCAAAGTGAAGTCACCTGCTCATGGTCATAGTATACATGGATTAATACTAATGCCACTTCCTCTATGTCATCATCCTCTGACAATTATTTATGGTTAAATAAATCAGAGGTAGAATTGCAAAATGCTTTGATGTCATGTGACTGGCTTGTGGTCTGGGTTAAATGTTGAAAAAGTAAAGACAATCAAGAGTGTACGAGCCCAAAAAGAACATCAGAAGAATATACTCGTACAAACATAATCTAGTTAGTTACATCCACTCCTGAATGCATGTGGCATATTCAATTTGTATTAGTTAGTGTATGTTGTAGTAGACAGAGTTGTTTTGTGTGAGAACTCTATCCAGCCCAAAGGCCTTTGAGCCGCACGCTCTGTTTGGGTTAATGAGTCATGACAGTGCAAGCAGGAGAGTCTGGCTCTCAGTGTATTAGCTAGACTGTGTCCACTCTGAGGTGTCTGTGTGAGTGATGTGAGTGTACCTCAGCACACAAATAAAAATTAAGATATCTAAGAGTCCACGTACCTGTCTGAAATATCGTTCTCTGTCTCAACAACTGACCTGAGACCATTAATTTCCCAAGGGTATACAAACTAAGAGTGCAGTCATCCAGCAATTTGATTGATTTACATTTGGAAATGAAAGCAGGTGTAAAGTAATCTTTACTGAAGGTGTCTTTTATTGCTATCTGTCAGTTATTAATGCTAATGCTTATTTAATGGTGATCAGCTCAGAGATCACAGTCGTAACCTGGAGGCATTAATGCTGCACAACTGTCGATGCTGAGAGTCTCACACATTAGTAAAATTTATCTTCTAGAGTTGAATACTGGAATTTCAATCTCAGCTTTGCACTACAAAACACTACACTAGTAGTCTGTGACCATCATCAAATTTAACAGCTTGAATTGTTAAGATTGTTAACGTTGTATTTCAGTGCAGACTTTAGGTGAAAATATAAGTAGGTTAAGCTCAAAGTGATTATTTATTTATTTTGTTGGTTCTCTCTTCTAAAGAGAACGTGTTTTATTCTCCGCTTCGTGTATTTTCGTTATGTATTCTTCATATAACTGTGGTCCTGTTCACTAGATGAACCTGCAGAGAGCACTCTCCAGCAGCAATGACAGCCCATCCCACACAGTGGAAACCGGACAAAGTTCAGCAGCACTTTAGCGTAAATCTCCACCTCACTTTCAACCTTTTGTTTAAGATGGCTCTCCCGTAAGTGTGAGTACGTTTCAAGGACTTTTCGTTGCATGAAGTGCATAAAGCCATAGACATTTTTCAGATCTTATTTCATGGTGAGTTTGTTATGTCCCACTCGGCCGCTGGAAACGGGAGGGGGAGGTGGCCGAGGCTCAGAGTGCAGGTCAGGAGGTGCAGACACCATCATCGATCCCCCTCAATCCCGGGAGCTTTGGAGTGAGGACATCTGAGAGTGTGAGTATGTGAGAGGAGTAGGTGGGTACAGACTCACTTACAGTGGCTCAAAATAGAGTGAAAATCCTGCTGGGGCGTCCGAACAAATATTAGTTCAGAGGGAAGTGACACTGGGCAGATTGGCATTTCTATGCATAACTAAGTGCTGTGATGCAGCAGTTAGAACGGCACCACCCTGAAGGAAACACGAGTCCACTTATCATATGATTGCGCAAGTTATCACACCTGATGGCAAGATTTTTGTATCTCGCATCGAGAGCTCTCCAGCCTGAGCTCATTAAGGTTATCCTACTGGTCTGTGTCAACATATTTCTGTCTTGCCTCTAAGCACCATATCTTGTATAATAGAAAGCCATTTACAGAAACCTCATTAGAACAACAGCCAGTGCTAAAATACCAGCAGTAAGCTCATCTGCATTCCAAATGTGCAATACAAATGGGAGTTTGAAATGAACACCAGCGCAGGGCGCGAGTCCCCATGCTTCAGTAAGCTAAATTAAAGAAATGTTCTTTGTATGCACATGCAGATACATGCACGCACACACAATTACAACCTCTTCAAAACACGAGCTCACACACACACACACAAATTTAAGCTAGTTTTTCATCTAAAGATTAAGAAAAGAAAACTATCAAAATATTTTTATAGCCAAGGAAGACTTGCAATCAATGTAGAAAGTGGTGGAGTATAAAAGTAGGAAAAAATAAAGAAGAATGCAGTTGAGAGGAGAAATGTTTTCTGTCTAAAGTTTCTCTTGTTGCTTTTCAGCTCCACAGACAGCTTGAGCTTTGCTGTGGTAAAGATCTGTGACTCACTTTTGTATTGATCACAGCTGTAATGATTTGGACTTTACACTGCATCTTTTGAGATCTTGTGTGTTATTACCTATTCAGTCCATTGGCCAAAAACGAGACCTTGAAGCAACAGATTGGATTCAGTTTCTTGTACGGTTTTTACATTCAGCTACTTTATCAATGATAGTAAGAACTTTTACTAGGTACATACCGGCAATTTTAGAACTTCTACACTATATTCTACATTTTTCACTGTTACATTTATTAGAGGGCTGTAGAAATGATAAGAATCAATGAATAGAAATACAAACAATCGGACTTGAGAAAGCCCTCTGGAATGAAAGGGTGAAACATCGTCAAGAAACCAAACAAGTCCAGTTGCTATGGGATTAAACTTTTTTGAGATGATGTTCAAAGTATTGTTTAATGTAGTGTTTAGTGATTTCATCATGTTTCAGATGAACTAGAAGCAGCTACACCTCCCCCACGACCCTTTTAAGGTGGTACAGAGGATGTCAACTCTGGTTGATGTGGCGACCCCTGTAGTTACTAAGGTTACAGCAAATGTGGTTTAAGAGCAAACACTCCTTGGACAGTTACTTTGTTAGCAAGTAAACAGAAGAATATGTGGTACATGTGTTCAGCATGCAACCAAAAATATTAATACATCATTATATGTTTATTCTACCTCAGTTATTATCTGACTACTGCTTTTGAGGCAGCCGTATATGTGTATCAGTGCAGTGTGCAGTTGTGTGCAGTCTGTGTCCATGTAGCAGCAGCAATCAGTTTTATTACTATAATATAACTATAAAAGTACTTTCAACTTAGTACTACTAATATTAGAATATTTTAAATGTGATTTTGTTTAAATCAATGTATTAATATTTTACTTTACTAAAGATGTGGGTTTCTTTCACCTCTTTATTTTTCTCCAAACAGTTTCTGTTGAATGCAAATGATTTGGATCCGCATGTGAACAGGGGTCATTATTTTTCATTGTCTTTCATTGTTTTTAAAGTCATGTTTGTATCACAGTTTGACAAACACTTAATGCCTGACATGTAAATTTTCCGCAACCAACATCAATGTTCGAGTGTCATTATAGGCAAACAAATCCCTTCATCAGTCGTCACTTGAATCAAGGCTGCTGCACTCAGGTCTGTTTCGTTTTATTCTGTGTCTGCTGGTGCCTGCAGCAGGTAGTGATCAGAGCACAAAGACTTTCTGGCCATCTTCTCTAAGGCCCAGTTGATTCATTTAGTTCTTCATGACCGTGGATCATTGATTTGGCTTCTTGAACACAAACAGATTAACAGTCACTGATTGACTGAAAAAACAAGCCTTGATGAAAATGGATTTGCAATTAAATGGTATACAATTTAGACAAACTGCATCAATTTGCCCCTTTTAAAGAAACATATTTTGGCCTTGCCACAAAAAACTAATTAAGAAGAAAAAATGTCTAAGACATTATGTGTTTTAAAAGACAAATACAATGGCATAATAATAATAAATATCCATTATAGAAATTCTTCATAGCTTGGCTTCCTGAAGGCCGTAATACTCTTTTCATTTCAAAAAACATGTTGTTTCTTTGTTGTCTCTTTCATGAATGTTTATTTGCCAACTGAATAGACACCTTGTCTGTCCTTTGCCATTCATTATGAAACAATAGCCAAGGATAAGAAGGGATAATAAATAGAGAGAAAGAGAAGCAAAAAATTTGTTTAAGTAAAAGAAAATCCTGCCTCTGCTCTGGCTCGCTGGCAGCAGTAAAGACTGAGATAACAACCTGATGGCAGTGATTATAAACAATGTGCAGTAAAAGATGAGGCAAAGGATCCCAGCTATAATGAGGAGGAAACAAAAATAAAGCAGATTCCTCTACTCAGACCAGTGTCAAACAGCTCAGTCATATTTATATGTTAAACAAACTGGTCATTACAGCCCACCATACAGTATAATTTACCATATTTCTTTTAGTCATGCACTGTACAGTCTTATCAAGTGTGGGAGTTGCACAGTGCATTTCGTCCAGAAGTGACTATTAGGATAGAGGCTACTAAAGCTTACAATTATGTTTGAGTCTTGCAATTTGCATTTGTTATGTAGAAACAAATCACAAATGCAGCTACCGTACAATTAATGTCTGCAGAACTCAGCTCTTTATGTCACTTCTGTGGGTGTCATGTTTCAGTCCCGACTTCCTGCCTCACTTCTCATTTCCCTCTTCTCCGTTGTTCTCTGGTTCTTCTCAGCCAGCTCATCGGTCACTCTTTTTAAGCAGCTCTCTCCTCCTGCTTCCTTTGCCATAGTGTCATTGCTTGGTACAGACTCTCTAGCTGTGAATTTATTTATGTTTGTTTTCTCTGTTGTCTCTCCTGTTCTGACCTGACTCCTGCCTGATGTCCTGGAACTATTCACCTAATCGATTAACCTTGGACTGTTTCTGGAACCTTGCCTCAGCCTGACCTTGATCGGTACCGTGGGTTGTTTGTCCTGCTTGATGTTCTCGCCCTGAAGTGAATTTCCTTCTGGACCTCTGTGTTTGGACGAGCTTGGGGCTTGGGCTTACGTGGAGTTGTTCTTGAGTTTACCTGTGGAAAACTACTCACCACATAGTTCTATGGCAGACACTCGGTGTCTCTCCCTCTCTGCCCCTGACTGCCTAGTGCGCCAACAACTCTGCGGCCATCTTGTTGGCGCACTCATCTGAGCAATCACCCTGAACCCTGCCTGCTCAGTGCTCTGACCTATGGTCACACTTACCCACACCGGTATGCCCTCTTGATCTGATACCTACCTGCTTTGGTGCCCTCTCCAGTCTGCCCCCCGCCTGACACCTCCTGCAGCTCCCCATTACTACTCCTGTAGAACATCCATTATAAATCTTAAACAGACCCTGTGTGGAGCCGTCTTTAGCCTCACACCAATCATTACAGTGGGAAGGAAAAAGAACGCTCCTAGAGTGATGTCAAAGTATCAACATTAATTAATGAGTTGAGATTTTATATCTGTTTATAGCTTTTACACAGAGATCTCATGATTGCTTTATAGCTCAAAGTGTGCAATAACCTGGAATGATTATTATGTAGTAAATGGTTGGAGTGTGTTAGAAAACCTTTGTGTCACTGGTTTGGTCAAAGTCAGGTCAAATCAGAAAATGTCTTCTGACAGACAAAATGATTTAATGTATTCTGAGATTACTTGGTCACAAAGTCGCTGACAAAAAAACTGGAAAGTTCAAAGCTGTCAAAAAGCTGTAATGTAGTCTAAATAAATATAGATTGCTTCTGTGCTACCGAAGCAATGAGTCAACACGCTGTTTGTTTGTGATTGAAATACCACTGATGTCGCTTTGTGTATTAGACCTAGTGTCAGCTCTCACTTCCAACGTGAAATCAGTGTCCCCATCGTGTACTTTACCATCAAAACGTTCAGGTAAGCAGTTGTCTGTTTAGAGGGCATCTGGTAGCTGATTTCATTGATAAGATTTGTACCATGTTACGGCAACATCACAGCTGTATCTCAGCTAATGAAGAGGAAAGTGAATACAGGTGAAAAATGCAAAGCAAATGAGAATGATGATAAATAATTACATGGGGGGGGGCATCAAGTTCAAAGTTCTGTAAGAAAACCTATATATAAACTACAAATGACCTGCTTTGTATGTTACATCTCTGCAGGGTCTTTACCAACATGCAGAACGATTCTTCCTGCAGGCACAATGTCAGTTTTTAGGGAGGTAAGTATCTTCATATTTTGGTTGGGTTTTGAATTTCCCTTGCATTACTAGGTAAACTTGTTGCCCCTGTGAGAGAGGAGAAGCAGCTTCGGCTGTGTTTGTGCAGATTTGGTTAGTCATTAGTCATTAGCTGCAGTGTGGTCATTTTGAACCAAAATAGCATTCACAGCACAACATACTTAGACCTCGCTAAACCAGGTGCAGTGCATCTTCTGTGCCATCAGTTGGCCCTAGTGGTGGCCACAGTGGTGGGCTGTTCCAAAATCAAAAAACATCTTTCATTTTTTCATATGTGGCCTCTTTCTGTAAACTGCAACTGATTAATAGGAAAATACTCCAATATAATACAGATAAATTCTATTGGAGATGCAATAAATCTCATTTCACACACCTTAGCTTTTATCAATTATTCATATTTCACCACACAGCGACAGGCTAAGTCTGAATTATTAAGTTAGTAGCTTATTTACTGAACATGCGCCAGAAAAGTCTTTACTCACATTCTAGGTTTTCAGTATTTGTCAGCAAACATCAAAATGAGCTAAATTCAGACTTTCTTTTGTCCTCCTCATTTTGTTTGTGTTTGGCTGAAGAAGCTTAGACACATCAAGCCACCGATGTGTGCACCACTGTGTATCCTGATCCTACACATTGACTGCATGTGAATAACAGGATATGCAAATTGCATTTGATTCATTATGAAATTGAAAGAATCTCTTTCTAGGAATACCTCACTGATTCATAATCAAAGCTAAGTCGTCCTGCTATTTCCCTTGAACTCCCAGTTCCTCCCTATGTTCCCTTGAACATCAGTTTTCTACTTAATTCTTTGGTTTCTGGGAAATGCACGAAGAATTTACATATTGAATAGAACTGTTAAGAGAAATCTTAAAAACTTAAAGTAAAATTATTTCACTTCTGATCCGTTGTCACCTTCACTAGCAAAACATACCAACAGTGTCAGTCAATAACTAAAGTAATTTACTAACGTAAATTGAATAGTTTTACAGTTTTCCAAGTTCTCTGAACGTGTCATTATTCTGTTCATATACTGACTATGAATAGATCATTTCATCATGTGTGGTAAATGTGGTTAAATGTACATTTAAAATCAAGCTTCGAGAGTCTCCAGTGGATACTCTGAGGCCTTTGTTGCCCTTTCCTGCACAATACCGTACTTTCTTGCTGAGTTGGAAAGTTAGTACCAAAAAAACTAAACCAGTCTAGTGAGTTAGTCTGAGTGGACCAATTGCAGCAAAGAAGGGTGGATTCATTTATAATGTATCTTATGCCTGTTGTCTCCTGAGGTTCATTGTTAACCAACCAAAACTGCTTAAAATCTACCAAACAGAAATTTAAATGAGCCCAGTAAATTCAAATGTACAATTTACTTTACTCTATAACCTTTACTTGAGCAAGATGCCCATTTAAAAAATAAAACAAACGATTCAGCTGTTAGGACTGTGCACGAATAAAACTGTGCGTTGTAACTTCACTTCCACGGCTTTTCTTAGTCTTTCTTTTCCTTCTTTAGTTATTCACTTTGTTCGCATCCCTCTGCCCCTCATCCAAATACGAATGAATTAGGAAATGTTTCGGAATAAAGGACTAGCTGAAGAAATCTTTTTTCTTCTTTACTTTTAAAATTCATTTTACGGCTTTATGGCTCTCATCTCCTTCTCATTTCTTATGGTACAGTAAAACTTTTGATAATAAGGTATTAGGACAGACCTCAAGACGCCAGAGTACTCGTGATGTTCCTAATGTGAGGAGTTATCTGGCCTCAGGTTACCATATATCAGACTCTTTTTTTACAGCACTTAGGCCTTGGCCAGCTCAACACATTGTACTTGTCAGTACCACTTAAGGTAGTGACAATAAAATTGACTTTTTAACAGTAAATGGAAATTTGCATAGTAGTGTTTGACCTGATTGCAGGTTTTCATTTATCAAGAGCAGTGACTATGTTTCACAAAGACCCAGTTTCATTTGCACTCATATAATTATGTGCATTTCTCTACAGTTATGCCCAGTTCAATTTCCAACTTTTAGTATCAGACACACACATACAATAAAATAAAAAGAATAATTCTTGGACTCCACAGAAATGTATGGATCTGTAAAATTTGGTTCATACTTTCTGCATCTGTGTGCGGTATCTGTAATGTAAATTACATCATCTCTCTAGTTTGTGAAAGTCCACACGGACTCAGTATGGATGTCTATTATCCCTGCAGCGAGAGTGCACATGTTATCCCTTGCATTTCCAATGTTGAACATTTATTTCAGAATTCATGACACTGCTGAGGGGAAGCTTTTTAATTTTCTATACTTTTTCATGTTGGGAAGGAGCTCTTCTTTTTGCTGGTGCTGCTGATCAGAGATGACATCATGTTTAGCAGTGCACATAAAGGAAAAAGATTACACAGGATGACATGACAAGACAGTTCCCCATCCTCATAATTATGTTGGGTGTAAACACACACACACACGCGCACACGTTCACCTAGAATGAAACATTAACATGTGGGCGTGCGAATTTTATTACCATCTGCTAGACCATTTCATGGGAATATAAAAAGTGGCAGCAACCCTCATACATATAAACATGTCCTCATCAGGTATTCCTCCAATGAAGGATTTTGTGCTAACTTTCTGGACCCTGAGGTAACTTCCACCTTTGCTGTCTCTGCTCGTGGCTTCGCCCATATAATGTTAATTTAGTTACTGCGCTGACATGAACTCCAGTGCTGCTCTGATTTGTCACAGGGTGGAAAGCCAAACTTGCTCTGACGCTACCCTCCCATATGTCAAATCAGTCCACTCACAAAGTTCTTCTTTTGACCCACTTTTCCCGATAGTTACTTGATGTCTTTTAAATAATGACATTGAAGTGATGGATGCAGCCATCAGTCACACGCTAACATTCAAGTAGACCACTGCTCGCATAAACCCTTCATTCATCAATTGCCATTTTATTCCAAACACAGATTGGAAACTGGAAGATTGGAATGAGTGCATGTGCTGGGATTATTCACTATTTCTCATATGCTGGTGGTCTGGTGCAAGTGAAGTGAAGGTCACCCACGTTCTTCAAACCATGGGTATTTTTTGGAGGAGATGCACTGCTGACTTAAAGGAGCTGTGATGGATGGGTGTGGACAAAAAGCAAGGTCTCCTGTCATGTACTCTCAATGACACTTGACGGTGTTTGCAACATGTGGTCATGTTGACATGGTGGCAGGTGAGGCGACTCACAAATGACAAATGACAAATGTTGAGTTGAAGGGCAAACCTGTCATTACTCATTGTGTTAACAGTCTGACACTGAGATCCATCTGCTGCTCATGCAGTGAATTCTCTGACGTGTTATAATAATACATTTTATTCGTATTCATCTATAAACTGGACTGAATAAAGTAAATGTAAACAATTCCTTATTACAATTTTTATAATATTGTTGCTTCCTTTCCCATAGTTTTTTTTTTTGCATTTTTACTCAGACAATTTGAGTTTTATTTAACATTTTTACTTCACTGTATATTTTACATCATTTGATTATAAAAGATAAAAGAGTAAACAGCAAATAAGATGTAACAGACATGTTAGTTTTTGACATGAACATGGTTGGTTATCGATAAAATCTTGTCATCCAGGCATCTTAGTTTGAAATAATAACTAGCAGTAGAGATTTCAAAATTAGGGTCGTGTTGCCTGCAGATGACCAAAAGATCATCCAAAGAAATAAATTAAATAAATATCAGTTATTCTGTAATTTGCATCTGCGGGTTTTTTTCTGTTGCAGGGAAAAAATGGCATCCACAGGAGACACAGTTGCTGACGATTTGACAAGTGTGACATTTACAAATAAATCTCTAGAGGCTGTGAGGAAGCACAGACACATTTCCTTTCCTGACAATCTTTGATGAAAGCCAAGAAGACACAATTGATCTTCTCCTGCTGCGTGTCATTGCGTTTGTGTCGGCATGTGTTTTCTGTGTCAGTTTCCATCTTGTCAGTCCACATCTTGTGTAATGCTCACCTTCAGGCTGGTGGACCGATCTGTAGCCATGCAAAGTCTCGAGGTTCGTTCTGCCAAGACAGTGGCGGTCCTGATTGCTTGAGCTCTTTCCAGACCATGTTTCACCAGATGGCTCTCTCCACCACACCAAGAGCTCTCTCATCACTGTTCCAGAGCTTTTTCTGTCCGATGTCATCACATGGATTAGTGGCACCACAGCTGTCAATTAGCTTTTTTATCTCCATCACTCAGTGTTTCACTGTTCTTATGTATTTGGTTAAAAATCGTACTTTTCATGCTCTAATAGAAAAATCTGTGCAGACATTATATCGTCGTACAACACTGTGTGCCGTCCACTGTTGAAAGCAGTTATTCCATCCGCGGGAAATGTGTGATTTTTCTCTAAAATGAGTGCAATAAATGCAGTGGGTTATGGTTAATCAAAGATTCCCTCTGAGTGTCATTCAGAAGCCAGTCTGAAGAAACAATCTCAGTGCCATGTGATACACAGTGCCCTGAGGACTTGTTTCCTGGAGGTATGGAGGCTGTCCTTTAAAGAGCACACTTGCTTGCCTGGGTGGATGTTGTACCTTCAAGCATGCCCCTAACCTGTAATTTCCTCAAAAAGCTTTTCTTTTCAAGTGATGTGGCTTCTCAGCTTGAAACTCCTGGGAAACAACCAGATACATACAAATTAATCTATGCAAGAGCTAAAATTACATATGAGACTCTGCAAAGGAACATACTCCTACAACCCCCTCCCCCTCCTGCAACTGTAATTTACACAGACCTCATTGATATGCTACATGAAGTACACACAAGGTTGGATTCATGAGGTATTTGTACTTAATTTCAGCAGTCGTCTTCTCCAGCAATCTGTCACTGCAGACAGAATATATGTTGCCATCCAAAGATGCGGTCATGTGGCCATGTCCCTTCACTCAGCGCCATCTGGAGACACTGTCAAATGTGGACTGACTTCAGTTATTAGAGTCAAGTCTGCAGTCAAATGGGCATATTCCGCTTTTCTTGATTGTACTGTGCACGCGTGGGCCATGATGTTCGCCCAGATGTTCAGAGTTCACGTAGAGGAGCAACCTTAACACAATCTGTCAGCTCTGCAGTCCTTTTAACTTTTCCTGCCATGCTGTCAGCTGTGGGTCCAAAATGGGGCAGAATAAGCTCAGTGCATGAAATATGCCAGGTGTTCTCTTCATTCAATTGCCTCTCTTTTATGACCTTAATGCCAACGTACGCTACAAGGGTGTGCAAAGCAGCCTGTATTTGTATCTGTAGTTGTATTTGTTGAGGGGGGGTTATTTGTATTCGAGTAGAATTCAAAATAGGCGTAAAAATCCATTTTTTTGTGTTACACTTTCGATTTTTGTAACAAGGAACGTCATTGAAAAGAAAATAACATAACAGCCATTACCTTATCCATCGTTAAACCAACAACTAATAATTACATTTGAAATTTAAGTGTATGTGATCATGCATAGCATGACGTATCACTTTTTTATCTGCAGCACTGACTGTAAAATGCTTCCACACAGACCTTGAGCAAGTTTTTTTGGCTGGTGTAGGACCAAGAGATGGCTCAGCAGCAGTCACAGTCTTTTCTATTTGTTTGGCAAAATCCATGTGTCAGCTGAGTTCATGAGTGACGGGAAGCTATGCTAAGGTTAACTAGCCTATAGCCCACGTCTCACTGTCTGCAAAGACAGAGTAACTTAAACGTACCATATAATTCCCACATGCATAGAATCGGACACAACTACGCAGCATTGTTTTAACCTTTTTTATCGAACCTAATGTTACTCTGTCAACAGCCTATTGTATGCGCTCACGGAGAACTAGAATAGATAGAAATGAGTTCAGCTCGAATAACAAATCACTCATGGCTGCAAAATTAAATATGTGAGTTTGTGAGGTGCACCTTGTCAGTATGGCTTATGGCTTAAACCTGTTATTCAGACTAAACCAAATGTACCGGTATTTATTAAGATATTGAACAGAGAGTAAGACAACTGTCGATGTTTAGACTTCAAATGTTAACTGTCTTCTCATACAAAAACGTAAGGACATTACATATTTTTGTGCATAGCTGGAGCCAGCAGTTAGTTCAGCTTAGCTCACAGCTATCCTGGTTTGTCCAAAAGTACATGGTACAAAGGACAAGCAACGCACCACATAAAATAAAAATGTTGTAATGTTTGTTAACAGAATTATCGCTTTGTGGTTTTATGCTTCTGGAAAAAAGTGACATTGTAGTTAGTATGCATTGATGTTCTAATACATTCATGCAGTTATATAACACATTTATCGCTAGCATTGTCCTTTTTTATTGTACTGTCCACCTATACTTGTTAAAGTCAACTCTTGTGTTTGAGTGCCTTTATTTGATATTTTACTGTCAGGGTTTCAATATATTTAAAAAATATCTCCAGTGATGTGAGGATTTAAGTATATCAAACAATGACACTGTAGTATAACGTAACATATTCAGTATGTGGAGAGCCAGCTGTTTGCTTATCATCAGCTACAGTAGTGACAGAGGAGAAATGCTTGTTTACGGGGCCACAGACAGCTGTGTGAGCATCATTTAAAAACAGCACGCCACCGAAATAAATGTGATCAACACATAATGAAAAGCAGCTCCAGTCTGCAGGAGATAACAAGGATGAGAATTACAGCTCAGGTGTTCTGCCTATGAGAACGCAGTCGGAGATAATGAGGACGCCTCATATAGATGGAGCGTGGAAAGGAGTAGAAACCAGCACATACTGTGGGTATCATTAGTCCCTACAGGAAGCACCTTGAGTGACATGAAAACATAAAATAAAGCAGATTGGCATCCACTCATCAGGGACTCTGGGAACTATTGACAGCACAATAGTACTATAAATAGAGAAAGGTTAAGGTTCAGGTGCACTCGTCTCAGTCTCACTCTGTCTTTGCGTTCAGACCTGCGCTCAGCCCTCAGGCTCAAATGTTTGAGTCTGAATCAAGGCAGATTATGATAAGCCCGGGGCTAATTTTGTACATGCACATTTTCCTGTTACATTGTGGTTTTATATTGGGATTTTTTTATAGAATGGGAGAAACTGTGCGCTGAAGATAGGGGGATTGAAATCCTCGCAACAGTTGTTAATTTTTATTATCAGGCAGGACGTCATTTTAGGCGGCCATCTGCACAATGCTAATTAGTCCTTTTATTTTTATCTTGTTGAAGGACTCCAATAGAGTCATCTTGGGTTAAAATAATTTTTTATGAATGTTATGCTTGTTCATATGGAATTTATGTCCTTCAAGTGTAAACATCAGAACGCTGTTTACCCCACAGAAGACAACATTGTAAAGAATGCCTATCTACAGAAAAGATGCCTCTACACGATTTCCCACGACATGATTTCCCCTGTTCTAGAGCTGCAGCAAGCCATTTGATTGTAGCTTATCTATCCTGCACAACATAGCACAAATCAAATTAGATTGGGTTGGATTTTATTGTTTGCACACAGTCCACCTGCTACACAAACAAACTACAGTGTGATTTGGCACAGACATATGATCCTTTTCCCAGTTGATTGAATGAACATCTGAGCCCTTGTATTCGAGCAGCTCCAACAGGAGGAAACTTTTAACATCATAAGCCTCAGTGCTCTGGGGAAAACAGCTTCAAAAAAGTCATACTTATTTTGCCTTCCACTATTTTTATGCAGGGTTTTGTAGATTTTCTTGCTATAGCATCACAAGAAATGGTTGAGAGAGCTCAATACACTACAGCTTAGGAAAATACACACAAAATAGACAATCCACAAGCAAATGAAAAAAGCACCCTCACCACTTTGACATCACATACATCCGTTTTAGAAAAGTAACTACAAATAAGTGCAGCACAGTGGGTATTGAAAAGCCCACAGTGTGTAAAGAATCGTGCAGAAATTTACTTGAAAGTTTTATCTCAACTTTGGGAAAGTCCAATTCCAGTTATTCTTTAGTCATCAGATGATGCCAATTATAGCACAAACTCAGTGTCGCTCAGTTCTCATGATTTGGTGCATAGCTCTGTTCTGAGGTTTTTATTAGCAAATGGAACCAAAACCAGCGAGCGTTTAACGACAGTACGAGGACCTTGTGAATGTCTGAATTACCTTTGGGATCCTTAAAACAAGATGCAAACCTTTACAGGCCATATAAAATCTGTTGCTTCTGCTGAAAGGCACAACGTTTTGAAAGCAACCACCTAAGAAATGAAAGGCTCAGCATTTTGTGTAATACACTTATTTCCTTGGTTTCTTTAATTAGCTGCCAGTTAGCCTAGCCTAGAGAGAATCAGTTACCGGTAACATGACTCTAGCCAAAGGCAGTAAACTTACATTCCAGTATGTTTAAAATGCAGCTATCAACATAATAACTTTATCTATGCAGAAGGTAAAGTGTTAAAACAACATGTTGTGGTTTTATGGGTGGTATGTTCTGGACTATTTCCTGTGCAGATGCACCAACCTCTGAAGAGGCACAAAGTCACTACACCTGTGCAGGAAATAGTCTGACACCCAACTGGCTTTGACATGTCATCTATACTACAGATGCTTCATATTTCCAGTCTTTAATTTAGGCTAACTGCTTGTAGCTTGAG
>JAUMTR010000009.1:5242418-5253358 GCA_032270685.1 Microctenopoma stevenorrisi
TTATATAATAAAAGTATAAAATATGCAATATATGGGATTTGGGAGTTGTTGAGATGTTGAATCATGTGCTTGTGTTTTCTGAAACTGAAACTGGCGAGACTCTTTCCTCCTTGGCCTAAGTGTTTTACATTTAAGAGTTGACAGATAAATGCAGTTAATTAATATCCCAGCTACAGTTCCCAGTCACTGTAGAGTCATGCTGGATGCCACATTACCCGCAGGAACCTCTCACCCACTCACCATGCATTATATGTTCCCAAAGCGACCCCTTTAAACAGATGAGTTGTTTGTTCCTTTGAACCCGCCAGGAACCACCACCTCGCTCTGCTGCAGTGAGGAGGGAAAATAATGACACGTCATCTGATAATGGCTGCACTGCTGACGAACTAGCCCTTTTAATGGATTTATAATTAATGCTTGTTTGTTGGCCGATGTCACTGATGACTGCGGAGAGGCAGGATAATGTTCTGGAACTACAAAGTCATTTTAGATCACTGTGGATCAAGCCGACACCAGAGAATCAGATATAAGAGGGGCATTTTTTTTATTCCATGAAAGGTGCTGGGCGCGCAGCTGCAGCCCAGAGAGCTTTCTATGCCTCTTCTCTTTTCCCTTTGTCTATTACCCCTCACAGTCAGAGTCATTAAAGGCCAATGACTCTCCAGGTTGCTCAATACTTATCACTTTAAGGACTGAAGGTTGTTACTGTTCAGGTTTTTGAGGTCAGTGATTCATACAACGCTGTCACGTAATTGGTCTGCACGGCTAGGTGAAATATTTCATTCAGTGAACCTCTGTGTAGAGATTTGTTACAAGCAGAGTCAAATAACAGAGCTTGTGTATTGAGGTCAGGGGTTGTATTCTGGGCTGTCTCCTGTCAGAAGGGCCTTTTTTAATGAGCAGAGATAAAAGGCAGGGGCAATGAAAGAGAATTTTTTGTGGCCATCTGCTGGAAGAGTATGCAGCACGAAGACAGACTGGAGAGGCCGAATGATTCTTTGATATTGTTTAGATTTAGTATTACAGTATTACAGTATTACAGTATCAACCTCAGCAGGAGCAATCGAAGCAGCACCAGCCATAGCCTCCACTGCAGTGCTTAGCACTAGCCAGCAGCATTAGCGGTAGCTGCTCTGGACACCAACATCTACATGAACACCAAAACCAGCACCAGCCACTCTGCTCACAGCTGCTAGTGCAGCGCTTTGCACGAGTCAGCAGCTCAGGCATAAGAGCAGCAGCTTCAAACAAGCCATTTCCTCACATTAGGAGATGCTGAAGACACATAATAACACACATTTGTACTTTATTAACTTGAAAAGATGTAATCTTGTATCAGTGGGGACCCAGAATAAAAAATACCCCCCAAATTAAGCTTAATATGGCCACTTGCTAAAGTGGATCAAAGGCAAAAAGGTAAAAAAAAATAAATCTGCATAATTGATATTTTGGCCACATGCTGGCAGCACAAACAATTTTAAGGGAACATTTTTAGATGACTTAATGTGTGGTAGCCCTATTTATCTTATTGCTTAAGACTAGCAGTGGGTGACATTCGTAAAATTCATCATTTGGACTTTTCACAAAAAATAATTAATTAATATTAATTAATAATAAAGAAAAAGTATATGTTTGAGTAAAATTGACATTTTATTTACTTATTCTATAAACTACAGGCAACGTACCTCCAAAATTCCATTTAGAAACAACTCAAAACTTTTAATCTTAATCTTTTCCAAAGCTGTAGGTGATGGATAGTAACATAGGAAAACTTTGGATTATATAACATTGGATTGTGTCTATTAAAAGCCATTTTATTTATCTGTTATTAATTTATTATTTGGTACATTCCCTCAAAGGCTGTTAAAATGTTTAGCAATTTGACAGAGGAAAACATTTGGATTTCAAAGTTAGGTACGAATTTAATGAATTTGTGAAACTTCAGTACTGATTTCCCCAAGTTCACTAAGAAATTGATTGAAATTAATTAATTTTACCCCTTCATGAAGGCAATAATTAATTAAAGGTAAACCACTATAAAATTACATGTAATTAGAAAAGAATACCATGTTTTGTATCAGAGAACCCATCCACTTGAGAGAGAATTTCAAGTTAAAGATTTTAAGTGCAAGTGTAGAGCTTGATCTCGACAGTGAGATCAAGCGTGAACAGGTACGTCCCACTTTGAATGGACAGAAAGTAACCAGCAGTTATGATGAGTTTTGTGGTTTGATAATTTAATTTTAATATTTACTTGATCAGTGTGGCTGGAGGCCAACCCTGTGGAGGCACAAACAACTGCAAGCAAGGCATATAAATGTGTGTTTTGCCAGATGTGAATTCATTTGTAATTAGCTTTTTAAGTGATCTTAGTTTGATAACTTTTAACCTCGTATTTCTAAACCACTTCCTTATGTAATCCTGCATACAGGTTGGATTGTGTGAGGAATTATCTGAGTGTGACTCCATGCAGTTCTTTTTTTTTTGTCTTTGCACACAGGAACCAATCTCTACCCCTGAATCTGAAATATCTCCCACTCTTCCAACTTATTTTCAGAGCCTTTGGATGATGTGCCCTCCTTTGATGCACAACAGCAAGCTCATCCTTTTTTTTTTACGACTAAAAGAGTGACAGATGTGCAAATGTTTCTCTCTCTCATCTGTCTACGGCACGTCAAACTGGAATGAGAAGTGCCAGTGTCAATGCCGGTCAGTGAGGCTCAGTGAATCTTTAAGACAAGTTCGCAGACTTTTATCCTGTGTTGTTGAAACAATAATGTCAGCAGAGGCCCTCATATCTGCTCCCCATCTGAGAGAATGTGTGTACTTGCCACATTTCAGCATATCAGATGGAAGGTTGCATCACTTAACTACTTCAAAACAGCTCACAGGCTTCATCATTTGACTGGCAAGAAGATGCTGCCATAGAGTACAGCAGTGACATGAGCCTGCAACATGAAATGGGATTTTAAGAAGTGATGGGATGATCAGTGCTGCCAGTGGAGGATGGACGCGTAACCCTGCATCGTATTTTCCCATCCAGTCTAAGGGTTAAACAGACAAGATATGTAACAGTTCCTCTTACCAGCAGGCAGCCATATGTCAACTACAGCGTGTTGTCTATTCATGGTATCACACTCCAGCACGAGGCATCAATATTCTCCCAGTGGAGATCCTTTCTAGGGCGCATGCTCCTTCTTAGATCAAAAAGACTAGAGCAATTATTTGGCTCTGTAGCAAAACACTTTTGTTTCAACTATTCCCTCATGATAAACAAGGGACAAAAAACGAGCAAGGTATAGATCCAAATTTAGCCAACAGTTTTCAAAGAGCATTTGCATTTCATATCTGTTGCTTTTATCATATATTATTTCGCTTTGAACTTTCTTTCTATGGGTTTATAAACATATAACTTTCATTATACTATTCAAGTCTGCAAGTGTTTGCAGACTAAATATTATTGTAATTTTTTTTGTACAGCAGTGATAAAAATAAATAAATATAACAATAAATGTAAAGTACTTTAGAATTTATTGATTTATTTCATCAATTCAAAAAAATCATGTGATTAATAATAAATCATGTTCCGTTTGATGCAGTTTGAATTTCAAATCAAACTGAACCCACTTGCATGATGTAGATCAGAATTCACAGGTAAAATGTATTTTAAACTGTATAAAATGTTATTTTTATATTTTTCATAACAGAAAAAAGACAAGTAATGTCTGCTTTTTAGTAACCACGCGTTACACACAGGACAAAACAAGCTGCTAAGAGCTTTGGTCAGAGGACTTGAATGAGTGCAGAAGACTAAACTTAAAAGTTTGCAGCAAAGTCCATTTTAGTTTATTCAAAAATTCTCCAAATATTTCACAAGCACTGTCACACTACTGGTTATATTTGCTTAGATTTTGTTTTAAAATTACAGCTACACAAAAAATGACAAGATAATAGTAAAAAATAAAAACACAAGAATATTTAGTCTGCAAACATTTTAAACAAATGATGTGGTTTTTAACAGCAGTGTTCTCTTTATACAGTAGCAGTGAAAGTATTTATTCTTAATCTCAACTTAAACATTAATGTAATTAAATCAAATGGAAAACCACAGCTATTAGCCGCCAGAGGCCAGAACCAGCAGTTCATATTTATATTATCAACATCACATCCCCCAGAAGCCATTTAAGGTTCAATTTCTTATAGCAGAGGTCTGTATCTTGTTCTCTGTATTAAACTAAACAGTATCTTTTCTGTCTCTACATGGTCGTGTTTAGTATTCTCCTCTGATCTCTGTAGCACATGTTGCGAAATCATAACAGAAATGCGTTAACGCATTGATAAAACAACTGTTGCATGCCCAGCCCCAGTTATAATCTTTTACCAAACAGAGAAATGTGTTAATGCCACAAACCATGGAGCATTACAAAGTGTCTGGTCCATCCAAGCTCATAGTTATGTTAATAGCTCAAGATGATTAGGTGCCCACAGAAACTTTTACTGTCAATAAAATGCACTTCCTGTTTTATAACTATAAAAAAGCTTTATTATGTGAGGATGTGAGGAGGGTGTGGAGACTTTATACATAATTATGACAGACATTATTCTCACTGCAGAAAAAATGTATGAATTGACTTTGCTATTGGCTCTGACATTCGATTTTCACATATAAACAGTTAAGCAGCCATACGTCATTCGGGTCATAGTGTGTACTGGTGTAGAACTCATAAGCTCATAGTTGACAGAAAACCTCAGTTGATCTCTAGACACGACAGAGTGAGATACACACACGCATTTTGAGAAACACAACTCAAAATATCAGAAAATGGATCTCTTGAAAAGCCAGGACCACTTTGTGAGGGACGTTTGTGGCAAAGATTATGCCGTGCAGGTGCACTACAAAGCCAAGCTCATAAAAGAGAGGGAGAGGAGCATGGCTCTAAATCAAGAAATTAACAAACTTAAGGAGATGTTTCAGAGAGGTACATCAGAGAAGCTGAAGTGAAGATACCTGGTCATAACATGGACCACTGTGAGTCGTTAAAGAACGAGATCCCAGCCATCTGTGGCGAACATTTTGCTGTGCAGGTGCATTACAAAGCCAAGCTCAGGAAGGAGAAGGATTGTTGTTTGTTCTATGTAATCATAAAGTGACATAGGTTCTGTTGTGGCTACTAAACCTTAAACCTCCTACTTAACTTTGTAAGAATGTGTCGGTGAGCACCTCGTGCAGGTATGGTGGGGGTGATGGTGTGGACATGCAGAGAGCACTGGGCTGCTCATGCAGCATCTCTGTCATGGATGTGGGAGTGGAGGACAAGTGGGGCAGAGGTGCCAGTGTTTCTGGACAGTCCCACGTAGCTCTGCGTCTCCAGAGTTGTGGCTTACTGGTGTATTTCCCCTCAAGCTGGTCCTGAGCCTCCATCACAGACACATTTCACATTTATGCACATGTGGAAATGGAAAAGAAACACAAAGAAATACAGAGTTTTCAAAATACTGTAGAATAGAAACAGTTTAAACCATTTGCTGTTCCACTGAGCTTATCGACATGTTGCTTACACTCAGTTTAAATTCTTTCATCTGAGTAGCAGAAGGTTTGAAGATGAAATAAAATGTAGATTAACTGATAGTTTGATAATATCCAAGCACAGACCCAAACTCTTTCATGGCATGCATTTAACTCTCTTTGCTATTTGGGCTAATTGTGACCTAGAATTATCTTTTTATGTAGTTACTGAGAAAAATTATGTTCACATATAATAACATTTGTTCTGAATTTCGATAAAAAACTCAAGTCACAATTGAGTAACGATGTGCAAACTCAACAATTATCCTGAGAACAAAAAATAATCTGAGAAACAACAATTGTGCCGCTTTGAGCAACGGCTCATTTGAAGTGCCGCTAACAGTTGCTGGAAGATCTTTGTCTGTAACAAAGTACAAACAGTAAAAGTATGTGGATGTCAGGCCCATAGAGCAGGATTCTTTTTTTTTGGTCTAGACAACCCAAAATGTGATGTCCACATATGTGCACGCTATGTCCTAGGAGGTTAACGAACTGGAAGCCAATGAACAGATGCTGGTATGGGGTAATGTGATCATGCTTGTGTGCCAGTGTCAGGAGTCTAGCAGCAACATACTGGACAAGTCGTAGAGGAAAAAGTGAAGTGAAGCTGAATTCTGTGTGTCAAACAAAGTGTCAAACAAACAACAACAAAGCTGTAATGTAATAGTTCATGAATGATTATCTTATAACAGGCCTTGTGTTGGAAAGAGAAAGCCACGCAGACTTTCTATGAGTTGTTGTTTAGACTCAGAGGTTGATTCTAAATGAGTTAGCATACAGAGATCAGTCTCCTAGTTATCTATCCTCCGTTTTCTGTGAGAAGCATCTAAAACAGGAGATGGGCAACTGGAAGACGGCAGCAGAGATTTATTACAGCTTGGTTCAAAGCTTAACTTGATTGCTTTAATTTGTGTAAATGCGTGGTCAAAAGCTGACAAGTAAGTATAGCCTTCAGTCTGGGGTGAAACATTAATTGTTAAATCAGCCTCAATGAGTGAAACAGCCCTGAAAACTGTATTGACTGAATGCAAAACGTGCCTTGTTTATCAGTTGTCAGAAAGTCCTGGCTGAAAAAGAGACATTGCGTTCTTATTTAAGTTTAAAGCTGATCTATCGATTGCTCTGCCTTCTTCTGTCAGTGAGTGATATGGCTGCATTTTGAAAATCTCTGCAATTGATCTATTCCTTCTTCAGATAGCAAACACCTGAATTACTTATTCATTACTCAAGTGCTTGACTGACGCACAGTTTGAAGTACTGACTAATTCACTTTGCTTAAAAATCTATTGGGTACAAACCGACATTTTCAGGATGAGTGGTCTCTGCAAGCCTTTTGAATTGAATAGAATGAATATTTGAGGCTGGATGTTTTTCCCGCCTGTTAATTAGTTCTTGTAACAGGAATGTGGGAAAGGAAGTGTGTCCTCTATCACACCCAGAGTTAATCCCCCAGAATATTAGGAAGGAGGTAACTCGACAGGTCCCTCGTGGGCTCACATGAATACCAAAGATGGGCTTTTTTGAAGTGAAGAAGAATGCCTCACCTATCTCATTTGCTGTTTTTTGTGATAGCAGTTTTCTCCATTGAAAGAAAACCCCATCATAGGGTGAGCCCTGTCCCTCTCTACTCCATTCATACACACAGACAAAGAAACATAAAGAAAAGAAACTGGTCAAGTGATGCATAGGTCATCAGTTCATATGTGAGCTCTGATGTGGTTCTGTTGTGTGCGGGCTCAGTAAGTCAGACTCTGAAGTTATAGGAGTGCTAAACCACCCAGCATGTTGTTCTTTTACCCTTGAATTAAAACTAGGAAGACTGTGTCCTGAAGACAAATGAGGTTGACTGCTGGCACAGAATGAAAGGTATCGTTTAATCTTGGCCTCGGATACAATCTAAGTGGGTTAATTGGGGCAAAACACCACTCCTTCCACCACAGGGAAGATGTTATGTTGATACATCTCAACAAGGGCACAATCTGAGTTGCATGGTTATTGGGTTATTTGCATAAACTCTTTCAAAGTTTTAAAGTTTTATCTGAAAACTGAAGGTGGGTGCAACATATTATGTTTCCGCAAAGGTTCTCAGTCATCCAGGTCATGGTTATCTCAAAAAAGGTTGATCCAATAGCACATGGACTTGTTTGGTTTCTTGACCACAATTCACCCTTCCTTTCCAGAGGGCTTTCTCAAGTCAGACTTGATCTTTTGCCCTTTCATTTGGAAAGGGGCAAAAGATCTTGAAGCAGCATCCCACTTAAAATTTTCAATACTCCTTTCGGAATTACTGTAACATCAAATCTGTATGTATGTACTGCCAAGTCAGCAGTCCAATACTCACAGAGAGAAAACATTAATTTGTCACATACTTATTTCAAACATTTTTCTGTTCAATGACAGTGAGTCATCGTGGAAGATGATTTGAAAATGTTTTGATGTAATAATTACATAGTGAATTGCCCTTAATCCAGCTACATTTGTGTCTTTTGTGTGTATACTTGTGTTTTGTATCCCAGCCTTCGTTGTCCAGTATTACCACTTGCATGGTCTGCTACTGAAGGCCAACCAGTGTGCTGCTGCAGCAGTTGGAGGTAAAGTGTTTCGCTTAAAGGCAATTTGCTCTCAACACTAGTTCTCGAGGAACTTGAGAGGCTCATTTATTCACTTTCCACAGTATCCAAATCACACTCCAATTTATAAGCCTCACTCTACAAGCTCCAGGCTACTGTAGCCGCTAACAGCCTCTGCGCTATCTTTAAAAGAACCTGCTCCTACCACACTCAGCTCTGCTGCGCCCATGAAAAAAGGGAAAAAAACATTACCAGATTTTTAGAAACGTATAATATGGTACATCATTCTCTAGGTGCACTGATGGTGGTTGATGTTACACATACACATAGCTGTCACAGAGCAAATTGCATTATCCGTTGATTCTTTGGGATAGTTCTAACAAACAACAACAATGTCCTTCTCATGTCAAAAAGGTTTTAGGTTTTTGAAACTTTAAGTTAACACCCACTTTTCAGACCACAAGTTACCAAGATTATAGTAAATAAGAGGGTTGCATATTTTGTGTCTTGTCATATTTGTAAAACTTGCTAATCAAAATAAATTAAATTGTATAACTAACATCATTAGTGTCAGGTCAGTGGCTGTTTAATTCCCATAAAGCATATTGAATGTCTAATGTATTGCCAGTTGACAAGGCTGCCTTGTACTGTATGTACACATTAGCAGTCATGGTAATTCATCAAAAATATCATGAAGTCATTAGGAGTAATGACTCTTGCACACTTATAGGCACGCTCACAGGGGTCATCGCTGTGATCTGTTGAGGAGTTGAGTCCTTAAATCTTCCTCAGCCTCCACAACCTTTTCTTTCTTTTTCTGTAGACAGGTATTTGTTGTGTGGTTTATATGATCATCATAAGACGCACATTGTAAACACGGTACATTTTAGCTTGATGTTTATTAGTTTTTCAAACTGCTTTGTTCACATTCATGGTAATTAGCTCGGATCAGCCTACACTTTGATGACTGGTAATTCTAATGATATTCTAAACCATCACAGGTCACCACTGGAGCACATAAAGTCGCTTCCGTATTCATTAAAAACACTTTAATGAGACCCAAATGAGGTGTGTTAACTAGAGCACAAGCTATTCAGAATGTCTAATAAGATTTAGTACTGTATAGTGGGCTGGCAGTGCTGAAAACTGCAGTGTAAACATTATGATGCACTCTCTAACATAATGAGGTAAGTTGTTATTAGCTGTTTTCAGATGACTGGAAACAGCTAATAACAGCGGAGGTTCATAGTAGTATTAAACTTCTCTAATGTGGAGATATAAAAGTATACAAAGTCAATATAAACAGAGCTTTAAGTATTCCTTCCCATTTGACCTGTAACAGGAGATTAATCATGTCACTAGAATGAACAACTGACCAATTACTGACCCCTGTCTGTAACCCCTGCCAGTGTGCACTGGGTGCACACTGGCTGCCCTGGCTGCCCTTGTTGCCCTGGCTTGGGTCAAGTTTAGCAGGGTCTTTAATCAGCTCCTGAGACTGAAACACAAACAAAAATGTACAGAAAAATGTACAAACAAAAATGTTATGAAATATAAAATTATTTATACATATTATATTTATTGTTTATTTATGTTATTTTTTATTGTTTATTTATACATATTTAAAGAGTTATAGGAGGCTTTTGGACGAACAAGCAAATACCTTTTCAAGTATGATTTTAAGGAAATAAAAGTTGAAGGGCAGCTGGAGGGACAAGGATCTACAGCAGGGGGGCAGTTGCCCCTCTTTACCGCCTGTAGATTCGCCCATGGTTGGGTGACAAAGCTTATATAAGGATATAAGTCCTGAAAAGTCATTTCTGCTTCTAAATCCTACTTTTCTCAATGAATCATAATTTGAAATAAGTTTCGTGCACGCTTTCCACCTTTTCCACCTTCCTCTAAATTTCTAGTTTTTATCAGTAAGTTTTTGTAGTTTTTCTGTAGTAGCAATTCAGGAAACATTACCGCGGCATAGGAGCTGGCCTGATAACAGACGAAGTACACGCTAGAGTTTATCATTTGTTGTTTTTGGGGGCGACAAGTATCAAAATCAAATGATAGAGGTTCAGTTCTCTCTAACACCAGGCTACATCTTGAGGTGTCCTTGGACAAGAAAGCAAAACCCTGTAGTATGCGCTGACATCTACTGTTTGGCAGCTGCTCAACAACAATTTCTCCAAGAAATCAATAAGCCATCAATTATTATTATTAAATGTCCATAAACAATTCTGGCCTGCAAATCACTTTTGATTTAGTGACCGAAGCACATTGCTTCAGCTTCAAGGTAATCCTGCTGTTTGTTGTTTTAGTACTGCATTAACCATTTACTTTTATTGCTGCAGATTGTATAAGATATTAATCCTTAACCTATAACTTCTATCACGTCTATGTGTCATGTGAGGACCAAATGCCAAAAATCAAGAAGAAAATGAACTCTCCTCCACGAGGATAGGTTTATCTGTGACCCGGTTTTGTAGCAAATGAATCATGCTTCCATCCTCACGCACTCTCAGGCAGAGGGATAGATAACAATCTGATGTCTGGAGCAATGTGGTTCACAGACCATCAGCCAAATAACTCACACTAATTAGACTTGCTGCATACAAAGTGAAAATAGGAGAGCAGAACTTTCAGAGATTATGGACAATTGGAGAGTACACGGGGGGAGGGGGAGACCATCTTCAATGATGAGTGATGAAGCGTTCAGCTCCACAATACTTCAGAGAGAGAGGAGGAGGGCAGGACAGCATTTCATTTTATACCATAAATAGCCCAAGTGACAATATGAGCATGGATCCAGT
>JAUMTR010000009.1:5255688-5300327 GCA_032270685.1 Microctenopoma stevenorrisi
CTTGGCTTTGCTCATAGGAAGATCATCATGTCTGGGCTAAAGGAACATGTATTTTAGGAAAGAAAAACAATCCTGAACTGGCTGAAACATAAATTAAAATCACGTTGAAACCTACATGTCTCTAAAAATGGGAAACTGTAAGAGAAAACAGATATAATATTCATGGGGAGGCAGACTGGTGAAATATGACTTGCATTTGATTCACATTTGAAATGGTAGTAGGATTCAGCAGCAGCCAATTTTTTTGTGAGAGTAGGCGGGGTGGTCCATTCTGATTTGAAACACCACACTGGCAAAAGGGGAAAAAATAAAATGTGAAAAACGATCTTTCCAGCAGCAAGTATGGTAATCAGGACAGAGTTAGCATTTTGCAACTGCAGGCAGAAAAGCCCAGGCTGACTAATCCCCTGGCTGACAGAGCAACTATAGACAGCACTTCTTGTATGTGTCCTGAAAACAGTTACCACACAGAAAAGCATCATCCTGTTAAGAGTGTCCATTCAGTTTTCCAACTGAGGAAGACATAGTTTACGTTCCTTTTTTTGCAATTGAAACCCACAAATATTCCATCAGAATGTCCAAGTGTTAGGTTTTGAGCTTTTCGTGTAATGATTCCTCTCCAGGTCATCGGGTGGCGTCATTGAGTTTATTTTGTCTGTAAAAGCATCCTATGCAACATTTATGTAAACAAAAGTCAGCTGGCAACATTGTTCATTAGAAATAAATGACAACTGATGAATTGCACACGTACCTTATAATAATTTTTGTGCTCAGAAAGAATGAATCCCAAAATGACAATGCCTGTTATTAGTAGCCAAGTAATGTAAAGTAAGTAGTGTTATTGTTAGAATTATTAAATGTTTTGCCCAACAGTTTATTTGATTGTTTCATAGTTACACATTTTGTCAAATGTAATAATTCACACATAGAATATTTCATAGAAGAGAAAATGGAATTTACTGAAATATTTGAACGTCAGGAATGAACGTCAGCGTGTCATTTCCTAAAACCTGGTGTTGTGGCTTAAGTAGAAGACAGTCAACATATTCTAAATATGTGTTGATGAATCATTTCCGATACAGAAGCCTTTCTCACATTAAACCAGAGCAAACGTTTTTGTCTTCCTGTACATTCCCCATTGACATCTTGCGATGCACTGATGATTTGCACCGGAAGGCAGGACGCCTTTAATCTGTGAAGGGAGCACCTGTGTGACTCACTGACAGAGAAATGATGTCACCAGTTTGCTGCCATGCTGCTGTCTGCAGCCTGTTGTGTGTTTCTCAGATGCATTAGCTAAAAGTGAAGCTCATTTCCTGGAAGGTCTAGACCTTCTTGTAAAGACTAATAAGGGAGATCCCACTCCTGATTGTAAAGACGTGAACCAGCCCAAGCTGTGAAAACCACCTTGAATGGTTGAGAACACCGGAGTCAAATGTTTTCATTTTTACACCATTACATTTGTTTCACGACTTTAGATTTGATTAAAAAATATATTTTCTATTAATATTTATTTTATTTACCAATGTCTTTTAATAATTGTTATTTATACAATTTTAAAGTGTGCACTGTACCAAGTTTACTAGTTCCTATTAAAAAAATATAGAAAGAAAGTGTAGAAAGTGATACTTTAGGCAAGTATTTGAGTATTGAGCTCAGATTTTTCTACTACCTCTGTAGGTAATTTACATTATAATATGGTACATTTTGTTCTGCATTCACAGCATAATCAAACCAACTACCCAGCAGGAATCATTAGTGTATAGCTACGCCATCTGCACAACTGCAAGCCTGAAGCTGAAAAGCACAACAACTGGGTATTAAATCCAGTTTGTTGCAGCGGTGGACAAATGTTCTTGACACAAACCATAATACTAGAAAGCTTGAATTCACAGGCATTTAATCAATAAAGACACTGCGAGTGATAGAGGATTGCAAATAAAAGTTGATTAGTGCACCAGAAGTGCACCAACACAAGTGGAATGTGTAATCGCAGGTTAATCAATAATTACTCACTTGTTAAAGTGATAACAGATACCCATGTTAAATAAGTTGGTTAAACAAACTGATGCAGAATGCAAGCCACAGAGTAAGCCCTGTCATACAACGAAAAACATGCCAACTTCCATGTTACATGTTTGGAAATGGTGTAAAGATGACATTTAAAGGCGGATGCACTGCGAATGCAAGTTTGTATTCCCAAATGTCCTGAATGTAAAGATAATTTTTGGCAGGAGACATATTTTCCAAAGCACTGATCCCAAACACGCTGAGAGAATGACAGTTTTTAAGGAAGAAAAGAGTGAAAATTGCGACCTGGCCAAGTGTGTGCTCTGACCTGAATCCAACAGAGCATCTTTGTTGTATTTCAAAGCAGAAGGTAGAGCAGCACAACCCTGCCAGCAAAGATCATCTGAAAAGAATCATCTGTAAAGAATGGAAGAACATCTCTCGACAGATTCATGCAAGACCGGTATCATCTATGCCCAGGAGGATCGAGTCAACATCAAGCTCAGCACAGCATGGAGTGGGTGATAGTAACAATGGTAACATTCCCTCTGGGGAAACAGACTTGGTTTCTTCAGCTGGATGCTAGATATCAGTGAGTGAACTACTGTAGCTTGCAGACGTTGCTTCTATTACGCCCCGACTCCATCACCAGACAAAAACTTCAGCGTTGGGTGATTCTGCATAACATAACATCTGTGGCTATGCTATGGTTCAGGTGAGACACGGGTCATTGTTAAGGGGAAACATGAAAGAGTTAAAGGTATGATTTGGGTGAGACACAGACTATCTTTAAAGGTACTGGCACTGAATGCTGACACTCGGCATATTCACTGGGCTGCTCCTCCTCTCATCCTGACCTTATCCACACATGTTACTGCTGATACGGGCATGAACATGCATTTAAAAGCTAAATGCAACGAACCTGTTTGGTCCGTTCACAGTATCTGTCGGCACTGGGAGGTTGCGGCGGTGTGAAGTCATAGCGAGAGGAGGATTTTCTTAGCCAAACTGGCACACATCTATTATATAATAGATATTTTTGAAAGCTTTCAGTACAATAGAATGTATGATTACAATAAGTCAAAGCTGTTGACATTCACTAAAATGTTTCATACGGCAACTGGAAAGAAAGAAGTTTTTCAGTCGTCCGTCCTAGTTTGACAAACTGTACCCTCTCGGGAAAGTTTGAGCCCTTATCGATGCACGACATCTCGACAGAACACCCAGATGTCTTTGTCTTGTAGTGCCCCATTTTTAGATGAAAGCTATCCCACTGAGATAATGTTCGTTTGGCATTTGAATTCAACAATACAAAGAGGAGAGTGCAAATTATGCTACATTTTCAAGACATTTACAATTTGAGCTTCAGTTCTATATTTGTTTTGTTTGGTGTCTGTGTGTGTGTGGTATCTTGTGGTATAATTTGTTTCTTGACAGAAACCCTTCTTTACTGGGTTTACACTAAATGTTAAACAAACAAAATGTGCAGACTAGACCTAGTCGAACAGATGTTTTCATACAGGAAGTAACAGCACCCCTTGTTCCCCCTTCACCCATGTCAGCACTTTGCAGCTTTAACTCCATCACTTCCCCTTTCAACAAGCCACCAAACATACTCATAAAGATCTTTATGCATATTATCACTACCCACAAATGTACACCACTGTTTATTCATGCAGTAATGCAGCAGCAACAGGAGGAAACTGTACACATGTAGCTTTAACCAAAATACATCAACCAGATGTCACGTGATTTCACATCAGTGACACTGTCGTGTGCAGACAGTCCTCATTGATTTATTCAGCGTCACATGGGCGAACCTCTTCAGACCAACTGCTTATTCTTAATATAAACTGCTTTCGCACAAATGTATCCTGTTGCAATAAATGCTAAAGAACAGCCATCTTCTTTATTTCCTTCACTCCTAGTTGACAACATGACCTCGTTGTTTGGAGAACCAATCACAAGGTTTGCTGCTGGGGAAATGGCTGCATAATTAAAACTGTAAATGGAAACATTGTTTCAAAATGATCCAACGCGACAACCCTAATCTTTTGTGCACAGCTCGCAGGAACACCTTCTTGGCTCTGAGGTGTGTGTGCGTATTGATTTTGCTGGTTCTCTCATCTGATATGTTGACAAGAGGTAAATACATACAGCAAAGCTAAATGACTTTTTTTTATATGGTTCCAGCGATTCAGCAATCCACTGTTTACCTGAAGGGAAAAGATATTGTAGCATCAGTGTAACAGACCACTGAGCTGTGGCTGCATTCGTGCATTCACAACTCAGCTTTGTCTCTTTTAATCCTTTGGTGTTGTTTTAAATCTGATGTTAAAGAAATCTTTGATTTAGCCTGGAGTTACAGCCGTGTGGCAAAAGAAGAAGAAGAGAGAGGGAGAGAGAAAGAAGGAGAGAGAGCTTTCACCTGTAGTATTTGTGCAGTATTTGACCCCTGGAATCCATGTGTATTGTATGCTGACCAGCGACACACACTACAGTGAGTGCTGGAATTGTGTAGCAGCTGAACATATATAAAATATTCTTTCCTCCAGACCCCTCTCCCGTTTCCTCTTCTCTATGAATTCTTTATGACTTGAGATGTATATGTGACATTTTTACTCATTTTGCGTCTGATGTAGTGATGTGTTGTCAACGTCTCCTCCACTGCTCAATTTACTAAACGAGTACTGTAGGTGGATTGGCCACTAAATTGCACATTTTGTGTACACTTTTAATTATTTTAACTCTGTTGCATTCTTCTCTATAAAAGCATAATGACCACTGAGTGAAACTAGAACAACCCATGGTCACCATTGCAGAGGAAGCCAGCTCAGTGTGTCATTAAAGTTACCTTTAAACGCTAGCAGCACATGTAACAGTTCTAGAAATATGAACTAAAATGCACCTTGGGAGTCGTAGTTTACATCTACCGTAGTTCAACGTGTTTATTCTTTCATGCTGATCCAAGCTGTAACTCTGAGTAATAAAAAATACTCATAAACAAAGGGACATATGCGTTGGCCCCAACCTGGCTGCTAAGTATTGTGTCCTCTTTATTCCATTTATTTATGTCCAATTGGACGGTTTAAAAAACCGAGAGCATCATTTTCTTTATCAGGAAGCCTTAGCAACACACTGACACCAGGTACACACAAAGCAGCCGCAGAAGACCAGTGTCCTCTAAACCTCTTTAGGAGTGAACAAGTGACTTCCTGAGCGCAATAAGCAGCACTTTCCATTATTGTTGTGTTTAGTCTTCTGTCCACATTTAACTAATACATTACCAGCGTGCTGGTACCATGACCTATATTCTCTGTGTAAATGCACTGGGCTCTTCATGTTTTTACATAGTGCTTGTGTGTTTTTTTGTACCGGACCTGGTCTCTATGTGTCTCCCTACACAGAGGAGAGAGAAACTCTGCACATGCCTAAATCATTCTGCACAGTGAAGGTCAAACATTGAAATGATAAACACACACAGAAGGGTCAGGCGACCTTTAAATTTAGTTATGAGTTGTTTATGGTACACATACTGCTTTTCCTTCTGCCACTAAAGAAACATTGTCAAGGTCCTGAGCAGGTCTCTTTAAAGACAGTTTCAATCTCTCCAGAACAGAGACATCACATTTGTCTCCATCTGCCCCAGAACGCAGCTATTCCCTGTTGCTGTCCACTGTGTCACACTGAGTTTGTCTTTCTCCATTAAGGATCTGATGTTCTGGAAAGAGCTAAGCCCAGACTTTGCGCAGACACATTTTATTATTCATTACATTTTATTCTTCCCATTTCTGCACTGTCTGGCCTAGCTGTTGGTGCAAGTGAAATCGCAGAATACGAATGATCTCTCTTATAATAATGCCCCGAATCTCACACTTGAATCAGGAATTTATTTTAAAAAAAAAAGGATTTATACATCACACACACTCGAATAAACATATTTATATACAAATCTTTATACAAAGGTTTATGTTACCTGGGTTGTTAGGTCTTTCTCGTTTTTTTATAGTGTATGAAAACTTGAATTGTATCCTACTGATAAAGACATTCTCAGGTATTACCTGAATCAAAAGCAAACAAACAAGCAACATCTTACTCAGTGAATGATTGCAGCCAACCTTTTTTTTCTTTTTAATTTCTAAGTAAACAGTTGACAGGATGCTAAACCCGGGGGCTTTTCTCTGTCACTGATGAAGCAGTTAGCTGTAAGTGGTTGCACCATTACAGGAAGTGGAGAAAAAGGTATGGGAAATGAAATGCAAGCAGGGTTTATAAAAGCTGAGGTGGCTCATCGTATGATGGGTTAAAACGTTTTCAGAGAGCTATTTGTGGCCTGTCGCTTCACACGCCAGTTACAGACAGAACACCATGGAGACGCTTCTTTTTCTATTTCCTCAATTCAACTACATGGCCCCAAAGGAGGAAGCATATTTCAAAATGCTTGGTCCAGAAGACTTGCAGCCAGCAAAGATGAAGGACGATACAAGCAGGTTGGTGTGCGAGCAGCTATTTTTAAATGTTTACTTGATTCAGAGATGAGTAATTTTATACTCTTCATTAACAAGGTGCAAAAAGAAAGCAGAATGTCAAATGTCTGAAAGGTTAGCAGTGTAGCTTTGATCATGGGAAAAGAGGTTAAGCAAGTTGGGTTTTTTTTAAATAGAGTTTTTAAATAGTATTTTACTAAAAAGCAGCTTGACATTAAAATAAGTGATATTTTTATTGATCATGTCAGTAATTGCTGAGTGTGAGGAACTAATCTTTGTAAGACTTTTTAAAGCTGCTCTCTTCTATTTTCTGGCTTTATACACAGCACACATAGCACAAGCATATGTAACTCCACTTGCAATTTGTGTTGTACCAAAGAAATGTGTCATTTCTGCCATAAGCCACTTTAGATACGTGTCTGCGAGGAGGAATCATCTGATAAGTTGCTGATGTGGTAAATAGAGGCAAAGCTGTTTGTGGAACTTGATGTATTTTCTCTATTGTTTGCAGACAGAAAGACAAAGAGAGGAAGAGTCGACTAAGCCTTTTTCTCACCAAGTCAGGCTCTCATGAAAATGTCAGTCCCCATAAAAAGACAAATGTAACATCCAGCAAGTGAGGCACAATCCATTAATTTCATATATAGGCACCGTTGTTTGGGACATGAAGTACACCGTTGCGAGCATGCTCCGTGACTCACTGCACAGTTGTACGAACGTGGCATCTAGATGTCTCATGAGAATCAAAAATAATTCCTACAGCATCATTAGGAAAGAGCTGACCGCGTCTCTGTTTTTATTGCAGCATCTCAGCAGAAGCAGCGTTGCAATGGAGCGACTCCTTTGAAGAACTGCTTAAGCACTCAGGTCAGATTAATGCACCCGAACTTCGTCTCAGAAATGATGTGTCACATGGCTGCCTAAAACAGGTTTATCTACTGTCAGACATTTTGCTCCATTGGAGTTCTTGAACTGTTAAGGAGGCAATTAATAGTTAACGAAAAGAGAAGAGAGAGTTTCACTACATCTTTCAGTGTTTGCTAGCATACAGTTATACAGAAACTGTGCAACTTCCTCATAATAACAGAAGCTGCACTTTAGTCCCACACAGAAAGTGCTGCTGTAGTGCACAAAGGACTTATTCATGAATGCAATCCAATAATGAAATAGTGTTTAAGTACTATATAGCTAGTAAAGATTTCTGTATAATTAGATGTTTACGGTATAGTTTGTCCATTTTAGTGACTTTAGTATGCAGAAGTTATTGGACAGAAAGTTCCTCCTCAATTCATCCCATTATAATTCAATATGAGCCACATTTACTCAACAATGCACAATGATCAGAGAACTTATTAGTTTGGTTTTGAACTTTTTTCAGTTTTCCTCTGTTGACTCACAGTGTTCTCTGTCTGTTTCCCTGCATCAGATGGGTTAGAAACCTTCTCTCAGTTCCTTCGGACAGAGTTCAGTGAAGAAAACATTGAGTTCTGGTTGGCCTGTGAAGAATACAAGACTATTGATTCTGAGACAAAGCTGCTGTCCAAAGCTAAATGTATTTATACAGTATATATTGAATCGGAGGCCCCTAAAGAGGTATGGCATGTTTATTTACTATTAACTGCTACGATGTAATGTTGAAAAGTGACAGTGTGTCAGTGCAAATGCTCAAACAACACCTGAAGTTTAGCATTTACTTAGGATGTGGGAGGTTTTAAATATTGGTCCCACAGTAATAAAGATATCAGTGGGCGGTGCATAGTCAGAAGCCTGCAGCAGATTGACCTTTGTAAGCAATTGTTAGGCAGCGGCTTACAGGAGGTCATGTATTTAGTGCATGCACGTCTGCAAAGCAGATCGGGTTATTTCTGGTCGAGACAGTTGTGGTGTGAAAGGTTTCCATTCCTTCTGAGGGGTGATGTGATCACCATCAAGGCCTACAACAGTTCTGGCCGTTAAAGTGTTTGGTGTCTGGTTTGAGGTTTTGAGGCTTCTCTGCAGAATGAGAGAGAGAGAGAGAGAGAGCATCACCCACACACTTTCAGTTAAAGATGAATGTACATGCAAATATGAGAGATGCTGCAGTAACATGAAGGCATTCACCAACCTGGCTTATGTACAGGGAGAAGGAACACAAGCTCAGTGCTGATCTTGGCTCCCCATACGTGGGAATATTTCTCAGTGGGATCTGCGATGATATTCAGGAAGCTGCAGTGCGTTGGTGGTTGCTTTTACGACCTCCAAACTAATGTGACCTGTTTAGGTCAGAACACTAGTTACTATCTCTCAGCCATGTCCTTTGTTAAAGTTGTTCAGAACAGAAGAAATTGTAAACATACATATTTAGACCCAGACAAAAGTGGGCATTACCATAGACGTACATGTATGTATTATATCTGTTAATGTGACTCTGTGGGATTTTTCACTGTGTCCTAATTTCCTTTTATTCAGGTCAACATTGACTATGACACCAAAATGACCATCCAGAGGAACATAGCGAAACCCACAAGGAGCTGTTTTGAAGCCGCTCAGATGAAAATCTACAGTCTGATGAAAAGGGACTGCTACCCCAGGTTCCTGACCTCTGACATTTATCTGCGTCTCACCAGGAGGAAAGGCCCCGGAGCGACCATGTTTCGCAGAAGGTCACGGTCCTGTGTGTTCAACGAGCGAGGCGAGCCCACGTCTGAGCCCACGGCCTGGTAGTCATAAGACCACAGGGGTGGCAGCCCACTTTGTGAAACTGTGCAACTGATGATTGTATAGGAGATAATCTATGATTTGCAGCACAGAGGTGCTTGTCATGCACAGGTTTGCATCTGCAGCGTGCATTGTTTTTGTATAATCTCTGAGGTCACAGTGGATTACCCCACTCGCAATGTCAGGGACTAGTTTGACATTTGGGCAAATACTCCTCCTGTGTGTAAGTCTAAGGTTGCAGCCAGCGACTGGTAAATGAGGCTGGACACCGGTGAGAAGAGCTTGCCCCCAGCGTGTCTTAAACTCACAAATCAACATGTTATGTTCAATCTGTACAATAAACAATAAGCATAAGTTAGAGGAGATTCACGTGCAAGAATGAGATGTTCAGATTCTTCCTGGAGTCATTGGTTTCACAATCATGGAGGTGTAGTCAGCCGCTCATGCCGTTTTCCACTCTTTATGTTAAGTCAACTGGCTCGTATCTACCTTGCATACATGCACATACTGGTCTTCTTCTTAAACTTAACTGTCTGTAGACATTCACAAAGGTGATGACACCAATGGACAACCTCCAGCCATTCGTATTGTCTGTGCCTGTTGCATGGAGTCAGATTATTCTTCAGCACCTGCAGTAAAAATCAGGTCTCTTTTTCAGATGCAGTGCACTGCTTGGGGAGAACTTTTTTTTTTTTTTTGATGATTTCTATATTTTATCAAAGCTTTCAAATCTTGAATGACAGTGGGATGTTTGGAGACAGAATCTCAGATGAGGTACCTCACAGTTGCTGACAGTATCTAGCCCCACACAGGATGCCTTTCCTAGCATCAGACACGTTACCTTTCAATTGCTTTGCCATCAATCCAGCAATAGCACCTTACACAACCTTCATACAATTATTTAGTTTGACCATATCTCATTAAAATTCACATTTGCCTCTTCAGACTAACTCAGTGAAAAGCTGCAGAAATAGAATCTGCAAAGCACTGAAACTTTTAATGAGGAATATAGCTCTATCATTTCTGTTATTAATTTAAAATATGTACCATTTTTATATTTGGTTTTGAATACTAATATTACAATGTATTGTGACTGCTGTTTTCTGATGTTTGCTACCACTATCACATAATTTATCTAGTACTATGATCATATATGTCGACCTGCTGTTGTAAAATGTACATAGGTATAAAATGTGTAGAAAGTCAAATAAACACTTGCTTATATAAGCAGTTTTAATGAGGCCTTTACCTTAATTAGTTTGAATAAGTAAATCTGAATATGACAAATGGAGCCATAATGTGTGCATTTCACTAGGAGGGAAAATTGCGATTGTGAGTAGTTCCCTATTACAAATCACTGAAAAATTAATAGACCTTATCAACTCACACCACACCGCACAGAATTATTCATGCTACTGTATGTGTATGCACAAGCTATACTCCTTACACAGACAAACATTCATTAACTTTGAAAACTGTCAGCGACCCCAATAAGTCCACCCAACCCACAAAAAAATGTATATATACTATACTATATTTTAATAAGAGCACAGCATTAGAGGCAAAAGGCTGCTTCAGCTTTGTTATATTTCCAGTAACCTTCTAAGCAATGAAGTCCATCTCAGCCCATGTTATTGTCACTTTACAAAAACCTGCGTGGAATACCCCACAGTTCACATTAATTATGCATCTATCTAGATGGCAGCTGCACGTGTATACCGCAGTTCCTGCTGTCTTCTCTCACAAATACAAGAGGGGGAAATGTAATGATGTGTTAACAAAGGTAGGAGCTCAGCTGGTCTGCCAAATTCATCACCGCTTAAGATTAGTTGCTCGCTAAGAATTTGCTGGCAGATTTCTTTTTCTTTCCAATTACTATTTAAATGTGTGACTCAGGCTGAGCTAAAAGCCTCTGAAATCACCCACAAGTTAAAGATGTATTATAAAACCTCTGAAGGGAAACAAAAGAGTAAGAAAGCAGTTTGTCTGGAGATATGAGGCTTGTAAAACAAGATGAATACCAGTCTGAAAGGACTTTAAGGCAAAAAGATCTATTGTTTGGAGTCCGATAGAGTCCTCTTTGTAAAAGATTCAGTCAAAGTCAGAGTTTGTCAGTAGTTCAGGCTTTGGTCTCCAGGTTTCTACACGTGTTCCCATTTTTTCACAAAAGCAACAAATAAAACCGTCTTTCTGGAAACACACAAAAACATTATGTGTATATTATATGTGAGCTGTGTTAGACAGTCAATATGATCAAATATTATGTAGGTAACATTTACTCCTGAATTTAGCTGCATAAGCACTTTGTTTGTCATTCGGAAGGAAACATGAACATAACATTGTTTTAGCTCTGAAACTAAAGTTGGTTTACGTAGTTTTCATCAAGGTCAAGCTGATTGTTTGCCTGTTTTTTTTCTCATTGTTGATTTGATATAATATAATCAACAATCAGTTTTGTTGAATCAAATTTGTTTTCAAAGGGTGAAATAAAGCAAAAATAAATACATTTCAAAAAGAAATCTGCAGGTTTTATATCGCAACACAAGCTCAGTAAAAGAGAAAATAATAATTAATAACAATTAAATCCAATGTAATCAAAACATTTCACTGGCTTGAAATCTAATTGGAATCAGGCTTTGGTTACATGTTCAAACTACAACATTCACTGTGCAGTGCAGGTCCTGAGGACCTTCAGACCCTATTCATGGTCAAATGAATAAAGCAAGCCAGAACACACAAACTTAGTGCTGTCAACAGTTAAAGAGACAGGAGAAAACGCCACAGCAGCGAAAGGAAGCCTGGACAGGACTGGAGTGCCACCCTGTGTGTGGTGAAAAAAGTGCAAGCTGGCATGAGACCACTGTAAATGGCTGTTTAAGCAGTGAAGCATGTTTCACTGTAGATGTGTAAAAACAACTGAAAGACCTTTTTAAAAAATGTGTGTCTTCAGAGTTGTGTGATCCATTTTGTACTTGTTAACATTGATAGTAACTTCCGATTTAACAACATAAAAAAAAACGAATCATAACAAGACAGAACCTCTTGGATGATCTGCAGCCTCAGCACAGTCCTCTTATGGTTGCTGGTGGAGCCTTTTTTGAAAAACAAATTTCTCGACTTGGTACGTCTACACATGCAAATAGGGGCAGCCCGGGTGTTTTCCATCGCCCATTGTGATTTACATTCTTGGTTTGTTTGGGCCGATGATGCCTGCACCACTGGTCAGAAAGGTCAGAATAGGTTTGAAAAATCTGGACATGCTTCTTATAATATATTTATTATGGTTCGCTGTGTGTCATACTCGTTCCACAGCCTGCAGACCCAAAGGAACAAAGGACATAATGCTAATAAAAAATGTTCATCCTGTGCTGATCTATGTTATATGACAATAATATCTAATCATACTCTGTGGAAAAGTATGCTCAATGTTGACTAAACTTTAATTGAGCAAACCAAATCTCAAATTGCTATTTCACTGTTTTTAGCCTGTTGATTGCTGTTGACTGGGCAACCAGTGTGATCCAACGTGACCTCGAGTATTAATGAATTGCCGTGACATTTTTGAATCTGAGGATAAATGCTGATGATTGTGATAATCCTCTGACCTTTACGTTTTCCTGAGAATGGATCACAATGAATTTAGAGGAATTTACCAAGTTAATATTTGTGAGTAAAATGTCTTGTGCAGAAATGCATCCGCCCCTTGAGATTTAAATAAATAATAACTCTCATGATCCCCTACTTCTCCACTATTTTTAAACTAAATTAATCACATTTAATCTGCTGTACTTTATGCCTAGTGCTAAATAGCAAATGTTGGCAAACTTTTAAAAGTTTGACATTTTTAACATGGTTTCTTTGCATTGTCACTGTGAATTCAGCTGAAGCTCACAGGACGACTGGTGGTGATTAACCAAGGTGAACTTACAGGATAGCTGTCCATGTCCATGTAGGTGTTTCCTAAACAACCATATACAGTACATTAATGTGTATATGAAGCAGGTTCACACTAAAGTCTATTCAACACAATAAAAAATGTGCAGTGCGTGCTCAAGTGGGACTGTTGGGTTTTTCTGTATATTTTTATATAATGAGTAAGGTCTAAACTTTGAAATGACTTATGTTGTGAATTGGCGCCATATAACTAAAAATGAATTGAATTGAATTGAGTTGAATTGAATTGAAGGAACCAAAGAGAAATAAGAGCCCCATGTTAAAATATGAGGACACTTTTACCACTTCAGGTTTAAATTACAAGAGGAGCAACGAGTTCACAGAAAACCAGTAAGTAATTGGGGATGTAATCATCACGGATGAGGGTGAAAGATTTTCCTACATATGCACCAAATCATAGCACAAGTACTGTTAAAATCACCACACCTCCCCTGGAGGAATGAATTCAGGACTCACGTGAAGCTTTAGTCACCTTCACTTGTGCAGTAGTTAGTTGTTTTTTAAGGGCTTTTACTTTTCTGTCAATCCAGAGTTCCCCCAGAGAATGACAAATTTATGGACGTGCAACAATGCTGTTCAAATCACACATTTTTTGATTCTGGCAGTGATAGATAAACCGAAGGTGGTGTGTGGCACATAATAAACCAGTGCTTGTTTATGCTTTTGCCACTGTGATGAATAAGGAACACTGCAGATATGCAAATAGAAGGATGGCGAGCCCTTTCCTTAATAGTGAATTTGTTTATGGCCATTTGTTTATGGTCAATATATTTCCCAAAGCTTCCTGACCATTGTACAATGTTTTAGTTAAATCTTTTTCTGAATTTGATTTGTAGTGTTTAATCACAACAGGCCGTTCTGTTAACGTTTCCTAACTATTAAAAGGTCTTACTAGGTGGTGGAGAAAATAAAGTTTGATTTTTGTTAATTATTTGTTTAAATTATCTTTATCAGATTTGTTTATTTATTCTAAGCATCCAGCCTCGTATTGTCACATTCATTTTAACGATGATCACTGTTTCGGAGAGGCAGAAGTGAGGTCATCCTGAATCACAGCCGACGTCTCTTTTTCCTTGAGGTGCGACAGATGCTGAAGGGTGCCCTGTCTCTCCCAACAACAACACTTTGCATACAGATTTCCATATATTCCATTTAGGTTGGGTGGGGGTCATTTAGATTTGTTCAGTCACTTGACTCTCCTATTTCCAAACAATCACAACCCCATCTTCAGTCTGGCAGGATCTTATCTCTGTCTCCCTTGGTAGAGGACGTGGAGATGGCGATAAAGTGAGTTACTGCATATTTGATTATTGGGCCTTTACATTTTTCAGCAGTCAACAGCCTTAGAGCAACCATGTGGAAAATACCAAGGAGGTTTTCACTCACTGTAAGTCTCACTTTTTATTGTGCCTTTACCTCTGATGGGGCTCGTAGTGATTGGAGAAAATCACCGCATTAAATCTTTGAAATATTTAACGGTCGTCTTGAAACTTAAGATATCATATACTTTAAATGATTAATGAATTTGTGCAATGCAACTGTGGCTTGTAGGTTGTGTATGCCCAGTTCACAGATAACTGGGCTAGTGATAGATCTTGATCCTCTTTTGAAGGGTAGATTGTGTTGCTTTCCCAAGGATCCCTTGGATGATGTTGAGACTTGGAGTGAATCCGTGGACAAAGTTCTTGGTTGCAAAGGTGAGTCTCTTCTGACTGTATATATATGATCGCATTTACACATGATACCTGCTTACTGATCTGTGAATCCCAGCTGGACAGATAGCGTTCCGGGAGTTCCTTAAGTCTGAGTACAGTGAGGAGAACATACTGTTTTGGATCGCCTGTGAGGAGTACAAAAAAATCAAAACAGTGCCAGAGATGATCTCCTCGGCCAACAGGATCTACTCAGAGTTTGTCCAAACAGAAGCGCCCAGACAGGTAAATGAGCACAAGCTGTAAAAAAGACTGAATGTGTTTAGAATTCAAAATGCATCACAAATTGTGATAGAAACTTTGTAGGTTCATTGTGATGTATTTGCTTTGGTGCTAACGCTGCATAAATGTACTTAAAGTGCACTCAAATCGTTTCCTTCCAGAAGATTGTAGTAAGCAATAATAAAAAGAGTCGCTGTAACACCCTCCTGGGTGACACTGTCTGATTCCAGATCAACATAGATTGCAGTACCAGGGAAAACATAACAAAGAACATCTCCCAGCCAACTCTGACTTCGTTTGATACAGCACAAAAGCTCATCTACAGTCTGATGGCCAGGGATTGCTACCCGCGGTTCCTAAAATCTGACATCTATCAGGGACTCCTGAGGAGAACCGCTTCAAGGTGACTGTTTTAAAACTGACAGCCTCGCTGACAGAGGCTCACAAGATCTTCTCTCCAACTCTGATCTGCTTTGATTTCAGTGTGGATAACAGGTTTATGCCATACAATCCAGACCCTAAGTGTAGCAGAAATAGCTTTTCCCATTCTTTCTTATTCAGTAGACAGTTACAGCTTAAGAGAATTTGCAGCTTGTATTATATTTCATCTCTTTAATTATGTTCATATAATATAGACTGTGCACATAATTCTTCTATAATTATCCATTTTCTCTCCTCTGCCCCATGACATTAATAATTAAAAAGAGCTCCTTTATTGTAAAGTATTATCAACACTTTATGTAATTGATTATGCCAATATAAATCCTAGAAATTTCACATGCAAATAAATAACATGAGTGTATTGTTGAACATTTGTCTCGGATCTGTGTTCTGTCAAATGTTTTCTTAATTTACAATGTTGTTTTTGAAATATCTTAAAAATATAAACTAAATGCTTTCAGCTGATTGACTTTTGGGTGTAGTCTTTTTGAATGTAATGCAAATCATATAAGTTGTTGTCAGAGCAGAGTTGTCTGTAACTACTGTAAAATGCTCACTGGCCAAACAAAACACCAGATGGCAACATAGTCCTCAAGCGACATCATTCAACAGACAAGAAGACACAACTAACTAAAAGGGAAGAAAGGCGCTTCATGTTTAGGTCACTATTGTGGCAACGTCCTTCTGTGATTCTGCAACATCTCCGCTGCAGTTTGAAGTCGATTCATGAAGTATAACAAGAAGTAGGAAGTGAAAGAGTCGACTTAGCCTCTGTCAGACTGAAATAAGGCGGGAAGCAGGGTAACACTAAAGGCTGAGGATAGAGTGAGGGCACAGTGAAACAGGGTTTCCACACTACTTTGGGACATGTTGGTCAGATTCACACAGAAGGAGAAACTGGCTCTGCTATAAGCATATTCATGCATGACATGCTAGTTAGGTCGTTCTCGTTCCATTCTCACCACCAAGTTGTCTGGTGTAAGCGTTGTGTTTGAGAAGTAAAGGCTGGCACAGCGTGGTTTCTCAACGTGACTGCGGGGTGTTAGACAAACAGTCTGTTCTGTTTGAGTCAGTGGCATTGAACATGTGTGTGTGTTTTTGGGGGGGAGGGCTGGGGGGGTTATTTTAGGAGGTGTTTCACGTGTTTGGCAGACGTTGCCCTGTGTTGTGCAGACAGCATGCCACAACTTCTTCTAGTTCAGACAACTCTGGTTGCACCCACCTCTTTGTGGGAGGAGGGCTGAGGTCATTGGGTACTGTAAAAAAAACTGTGTTTGACAAACCGCGTTTTTAATCCACACTTATAGCTATAAAGCTGTGTGGCCTAGGGAGAATACAGACGATATTGCTTGCAGGAAATAAAACAAAGACAGAAAAATGAAAACCTGAGCAAAGTTGTAATTTTCAGTGACGACAGCTGATGGAGGAAACTCACAGACGGATGTTGCAAGCGACAAGATAGATAAGAGTTTATGTAACCACAATAAGCAGCGACAGCTGCATTCAAACACAAAACCTTTCCTGTAAAGCAAAACACGAGCATTTGAACACAACATGACATATTCAAAAGCAATGCATTCAAGTGGCCACATGCTTAATCAGTTCTGGTTTATGTTTTATTTTGTAGTGTTTTATTAAAGGTAATTAAATGCAAATACATGTCATAATGCCTCTATATGCAACAGCTCCTCTGGGCACTGACTAAAAAGGATCACTTGAGTTCCCGTGCTGTCAAGGCACCCTTCCTCCCGTCCCTTCCTGGTCTGATTGGCCAGCTAGTGGAACACTTTTTATTGGAGCGCTTTTCACTAGCTCCAGATGTCTTGTCAATAAACATCACACAAACATATTCTACTATTCTTAAAACTTACCTATAGTAGATAATTACTAAGCATTTACCTATTAGAAAATTGTAGTAAAGTAATGAGTAATTACCACATGTAATATATATTTAGTTGGTACATACAGAGAGACTACAGCTCTGATAAATTATAACCTTGTGAAAGTACATTCATGGCAGGGGTGCTGTATTAGATTCCATTACATTTTACAGCTGTAACATTTATCATAGCCAGTGTTTATATAAACTCCCAGATACGTCATTCTTTGTCTCAAAAGGTAGGATTTAGCTACACTACAACCTCATGGCCTAAGTCTCTAATCAGATTTGGATCCAGACTAAGACAATATCCCAATAATATAACAAATAATATTACAAAAAACAACAACTAATCCTAATTTTGTTAACCAGCTTCCTGACAAGTATTGGATGGACTGTCTTAATGGTGCTCAGTGGATGAATTGCAAATATTTTGGTGATCCCCTGACTTCTCCTGTAGCCACACCCTGACATGGTTTGTGGTTCTAGTGAAATGAAAAACAACAGCTAAAAGGATTCTTGTGAATATGCTGCCTGTTTAGTGCATGTGCTTGTTAATATTGCTATTGTGCACATTAGCATGCCCGCATTGGCATTTAGCCATGTACCTTAGCATGGCCTAACAGAACTATTCAATAGCTTCGAATTTATGATTTGCAGGCCCACGGGATTAGAATGATCTCCGTTTATTTTTAGTGCTGATTATGTAAAAAACGTAACATCTGTGTTATGACTGTGGGACACTTTAACTTTAGTAGGAGGATTATAATTATTCATTCCCAGTGAGATAAGAAAAAAGGTTTTATGAACGTTTCCTGGATCTTTCATCAGACACTTTCCCATAGTAAAATATGTTACTACAAACAATCCAGGAATTCAACATGATGGAAGGATCACAAACCTACAAACCTACTAGGCGTGTAACATAAACATACAAAATTTAAAAATAAAAAATAAAACTGATGGATTAACATGTATGCTCTGATGAGTGTAATAGTTCACATCCACGTCGCCGGTTGTGAACTATAGCATAAGAACAAAGAACTACAATTGACACATTTATAATGTTAATTAAACTGAACATAAGAAAGGTGAAGCAAAGTGAAAGGACTGATTGTTTCCCTGGAATTTTTTAAACTATTTGCAGGCCCTCACTATTGGTCAAAACATCCTGTCAACACAGAAGCAGGAAGTTAAGTCTTAAAAGACATTACCTCACCACAGTGGTCGCTTATTTGCACTGTATCTTTTATATTTGATATTGCCTTAAGCCCTTTGTGTCTAAAACGTTCAGTTCTGTCTAAAGTGGAAACTGCGGGGCATTTTAGTGGTGTAACACTCATATCATGTAGTGCCTCTGCTTTAGTTCTGGTGGGCACCCATTCTTGCATGTCATCCCCCTCTGTTTCCCCTCATGCTTCCTGTCTGCCTCCACTCTCAGAGATTGCATAATGGCAAGATGTTGTTAAATAGGAAATTAAGTAAGTAAAAACGAAGTACCCGCTGTCTTTAGATTCAAAATTAATGTTCAGCAAAATGAATCTCCTCATTTTGTAAATAAGACAAACAGTGTAGTTTTGTAATATTAATAATGGTTCATAATTAAAAAAATGCAGTATCATGCAGACAAGAAATGAACATCATAATTTATAAGAAAATCACTTTCTTCATGAACTATTACTATCAAATTGACATTTCAGCTGCCTTGTTGTCACTACCACTATAGCCTTGACTACCTTACTTTCTTCATGTTAGCAGAGTAACTGAATATTAGCTCAAAGCGCTAATTTTAGCCGATACGACAGGAAACTACGCCAACTGATGGTTTTTGACAGTATTAACACCATGAATCTATAACCAGACACTTTCTGAGTCACAGCATAACATTTAATGAATTATTAACTTTGCCCAACCTTTTTTTGTCAGAACATTATGCAATTATTTTTGAAAAAGTTTAAACTTTTCTTGAAAATTATCCTTACGCCTTTTACTCCATCCATTATTAAAGTTTATACTGGTGTGTGTTATCGTAGGGCTGCTGGTGCCGACTGTTTTTGGTTGAGAGACAGATTATGTGGTGGACTAGTGATGTTTTATAGGTCATTATGTTTCATATAGAATACTAATTACAAACTTGTAACAAAGCCATTTGGACCTGTCATTGTTTTGCCTAGTCTTTAACAAAAATGTATGATAAATCTAATTACAGTAATATTTTTAGGGGTGCTGGTACAGTAAAGGTTTAAAATTACCGCTGCTCAATTAGACATGATGTTGTGTTTAACTTGAACAGTAACAACTGGCTTTAGCTGGTTCACAATAATGTCCCCAAAACCTGAAACATTTGTTTTTTAAGCAAACTGTGACAGAGACCAAAGGATTTGCCTATCTGCTGCTGAATTTTCCACTGCCCTATTTGCATCTCCAGACTTTGAATCAAACAAGTATAGTCTAGGTACGGTACAGATAAACAGCTATAGCTGCGCTGTGCGCACGTCTGCGTCATCCTCAACTTCCTCTTTTTCTGTGGTTAGTTTAGAATAATGTGACGCTACTTGATAACTTCAGACTTCTGCTGTGCCTATAACTTGACGCTCAGCGGGTTCATCACACAGACACAACAAGTTGGCGATCTCTCAACTCTCAAAGAAGAGCCCAACACGTAATCACACGCTGCTGCCATGCCAGGGTTAGATGCATCTCAATCAAGGGAGTTCCAGCAACTCAACACAAATACTGAAAACAAGAAGAGGAGCAAAGACAGGTAAATATTTCATTTTAATTTACTCATAGTTCCTTCCACGGTACCCCATGTGGTTACTAATACATCTTTTAGTATAGGCCTGTGAGTAAAAGTCTTTTGTGTTTGATCAACTAGGGGAGGAAATCTGAAGTCTCGACTGCAGTGTAGATCGTCTCAAGCCACTAAGCCCGAAGAGTAAGTCAAACGCTCTCTGGAAACGAAACATCTGAACTGTTGACTTGACATAAGCTAGACTTTGTGACAGTGTGTGTGACAGTGTACTCCTCTTTTGCAGGCTTTGTTTTGAGGAGATGTCCCTGTGGTCAGACTCACTAGAGAGACTTTTATCATCCAAATGTAAGTCAATCAATCCACATGTGAACCAACAGTCAAGTTTCATAGTGAGTGTTCTTTCTCGTCACTGACTAACTGCTGCTCCTTGCTCTGATTTGTTTAGATGGTATGAAGATATTTCAGGCCTTCTTGAAGTCTGAGTACAGTGATGAGAACATAGAGTTTTGGCTGATGTGTGAGGACTATAAGAAAATCAAGTCATCTTTCAGGATGTCCTCCAGGGCCAAAAAGATCTTTAAAATCTACATACAAGCTGAGGCTCCACGAGAGGTATGCATAAAGTCTTGAATAATGCAGGCAGATTTAGACATCTTATTACAATAGTTACCACCACTATACACGTACTCATTCTGTATTCTCTGCTTCCAGATCAACATTGATCACAAGACGAGGGAGATTATCAGGGGCAACATTAATGCGCCCACCACAGTGTGTTTTGATGATGCCCAGAGGATTGTCTATCAGCTAATGGAGAAGGACTCTTATCCACGTTTTCTCAAGTCTGACATTTATCTGGCTCTAATGGACTCCACAACAGAATCAGTGATGTAAAGAAAACTAATTCCTGTGTTTGTAGGAGATAGACTGTACAGCTGAGCCCAGTTCTGGATTACCTGAGAAAAACCGGAGGGGTGCATGTTTGCACTGCTCGTGACTCTAAGCCGGGTTTTTCCAACAATCCACTTTCAGTTGGAGAAGCCATGTTTCAGGGTTAGCCGTGACCACATGCGGCTTTGTTAGAGAGAAATTAAGAGAAGCGATGTCTCAGCTGAAGAGACATTGTTCAGAACTAGCTGGTGTGATGGGAAATGATGCGTTTTGGACGAAAATGAAATGAAGTTAGAAAACAGAAGCAGCTGTGATGTGAAGTGAAGGATTTCCCGCAGATTCTGCGATTATGTGAGTGATGTGTCAAAATGCTGGGGACTTTCTGTGAGAGACACCAGGAAGCATATGTGGTGCAAACAACACCTTCCACCCAAGATGAAAGTACACAAGAGGAGCACCACTTTACATTTATTGTTATGAGTGAAGCAATAGATAATTAAATGGCATCAAAGGTTCAATTATTTAATTCACAGCATTATGTATAATAAAACTGTACATCCTGATATCAGTGCTGTCAATACTGAAATTACTGTGTTGCAACTATAATAATATATTATAAGCTATAAGTTGACAATGTATTCCACAGTTTTGCAGTGAAAACATGTAAAAATTACTGTTTTTGTAAAAACATAAATCAAATAAATTATTTTCAACGTGCACTGCCTGTCTGTTCCTACCTAACAGACTTCAGATTTCCTTTATTCTTGCACATCACCTTAATAACTCAATAAGCAATATTTTTGTTTTCATTCAATGCTCACAGTTAGATTATCTGGTGGTGGTTATCTAATGGTGGTTGAGAGTTGTATAAGAAGATTGATACTACTTCATATCTATAGAGCAAGCTCTTCCCTGTAGCCTGTTAGCTTAGCATAAAGACTAGACAAAGTCTACAGTCAGACTAACTTCTGTACTCCAGTTCCTTGTTTTGGTGTCTAGCTGCTGGTTGTAATTTCATAAATAGGACTGATGTGGTCTTATATAAACACACTATTTTTTTTATTTCAAAGTGAAAATGTCCTATTACCCAAAATTCAGCCTCTCACATTCGGCATCATTGGAATCTCATAGTCTTCATGTAGAACAGTATATCAGTGAAGTATAGTACGTTTATTAACATGCTGATTTGTGTGTCCTACAGTTCATCACACAGTGCATGAATTAGTCACATAATTCTTCCACCCATTCAGCATCTGTTCTGAATCAGCCGTTCATGTGTTGGACTTTAATGCTTCTAAATGTGATTTACACTCTTCCAACGATTGACAGAGGGATTAACCTCTGTTTTATTATTCAGTCTCATGTTTTCAGGATAGCAACCCAGTGTCACTCTCAGGTTGTTGCAGCAGACAGGTTTAAAACTGAAACTGCATTCATATCACAAAAAAGTACAGAAAAGGAAGTTTCTTTGTGGGAACTCATCAGGTGTCACTCTACGAAAGGTTACAAAAAAATAGGAACAAGAAAGACCTAACTGCTTCACCACATCCTCTTTTAATCTCACTTGTGAGGCAGAGGCATGTGGCTCTGAAAACGCATTTTGTGCTTTCAGACAGTAATGGACAAGAATTTGTGAGAATAAAGTCATCAAAGCAATTTCAGGTTTTTCCCAAAGGAGCTACAGCTTCGTGAGAACATCCTTTTTATTTCTTACACATTTGAGTACACTGAGGTGTTAAACTAATGCATGCGTTTATACCATTTCCTTATTTGCACTGTTCTGTTTGTAGTACAAGCGCCCTGTGAAATTACTCATATGATGATGAGAAACTATAACAAAAAAAATGAGGTCACACATGAGCATCTCGATGTTCCAGTTGTCACGCACTACAGTGTATCACGTGCATCTCAACATGGTTGAGGGTATCAACCACCATATCAATGTGGCTATCATTTCTCTTTGAAAGTAACAGGTTAGGCTGTCATGTGCCATGTCACGAGTCTGAAGTCATCATTTAGGAGCTACACATGCTGTGCAGGAGCCGACTGCATTGTTGGGTGATGTTGCTCAACCAGTTTAACAAAGGACTCTGTGTTTCAGAGTAATTGGAAATGTTCCAATATGGAAAATTTAGGCCAGATAAAAATCTGTTCCAGTTAAATATAAGGTTTAAAACATTTTCTGAGTGGATAAAACCAGTTGCACCGATACAAAGGCTCTTTTTTCTTTTAGGTTTAAGCACATCATGTGTAGTGACGTATGACAAAATGTATCAGAACATTCAGGGTTTAATAAACATACAAAGAATTAAGCTCTATGAGGCTTTTAACATACTGGTGTTTTGCTGGTACATGGTAACAATGTTTGTTTATTAGCCTTGAACATAACAGCTGAGACTGATGTTAATGTCATTAGTTCAGCAGCGATTTAATCAAAACCTAAAGTGTTGCGGACAGATGACGGTTCATCCTGAGGAGAATGTAAATGTCTGTACCAAATTCCTGCACAATCAGGTACCAAGTGTATTTGTGGATAGTTTGTTTTCGATTGCACTCAGTACAACTTATATAGCGCTAATTGACAACATAAGTCATCTCGATGTACTTTACAGTGTAAGGTTTGAGACCTTACACGTTATATAAATATATATAGAATAATGTAGAAAACCCAGCTGCCCCACTTGAGCAAGCACTGAGGTGACAGTGGACAGGAAAAACACCCTTAACCGAAGAAACCTCCAGCAGAACCAGACTCAGAGTTGACGGTCATCTGCCTTAAACGGTTGGGGTGAGTGGACAGAGGGGAGCGGCCTGGTAGCTCAATGGATTAACCTGGGATGCAGAAGGTCGCAGGTTCAAAACCCTCTCTGACTCCTAGTCCATCCCCTACCAGGTGTGTCCCCAGACACCAAGCGCTAGCTCCCTGTAAGTCACTTTGGATAAAGAAAAGTAAAGTAAAATAAGTAAAGAGAGAAAAGAGCACCAGGTAACAGAGATCAATGCAACAACAAGGAGCAGCAGACGAAGCACTTGGCAGCTTGGCTGTTACTGCTTGTCTGTTTAAAAAAGTTTAAATCTGTTCTTCAGATGTGAAATAAAAGTCGATTATGGCAGCATAAACAGGCAAACTTTAATATTTAACACATTTATTTAGTTTAGTCTGATGTTATATTATTACTGTGTTTTAACAGCTCTGTTAAATATAATTCCCCAAAGTTAGTGAGTTAGAGAAATACTTACATTACATTATATCCAATACTTAAGAAAGTCTGGCTTCACCACGGGCCACCACATATGGCCATATCTGTCCAGTGGGTGGGATACTTCAGCCTGGACCACAGTGGTGCAGTAAAGAATGAAGTCTTTCTTTTCAGTTTTAACTGCAAGCAGAAATGTAAACTGCTTTAAAGTGTTATAGAATTTTTGACATAGCATGATAAAAGTGTACTAACACTGACAAACATTTGTGATTCAGTGTCTTAAATCACATTAATATCCAGCATCATAGACAGGGAGTGCCATGCTGTATAACCCCATTTGCATAAGATGAATGACAAACAATCAGGGCACAGACAGAGTCTCCAGTTCACTCGCTCTTCACACTGTTCGTCGAAGTTAATGTGTAATGTGTACAGGATAATCCAACTTTCCCAATGATGGTGACACCCAACAATGCCCCCAGCTGTTTACCATCTGAGCCACTGCACTGACATGAATATCATATTACAATCTTTTTTTCTTCTTGGCTTTTGGCTGCCAAAGCTGAGTCATGTAAAGATAATATGTAATCAAATGTTTAACCAAATATCCTCTATCTCGCATGCTAATTTAGTCACTATATCTACAGAATACAAGGGTTATATACAGTAACCTCATATTGTACTACAATGTTTTATATGCAGCAAAATGTGACTTGGCAGAATACAAAAGCCTCCCCTGCTGATGTTGACAGATGACGTTGACCCACTCAGAGTTTATTTACACAGCTATCAGCAACAGGTTTGTTCCATATTCTGCAACACAACAAGCATGACCTTAAAGCCTGTGTGATTACAGTGGTTCTATGTAGGTAATGGTGTTACACACATGCAGAAGGAGACATATATATTTGCCTCTATATAACTTCCCTCAAAGTGACCTGAATTGTCAACTGAGAGCCTAATAAAAACATTAATTATCAGTCATATGGTCCAGTTATTAACTTTAATGTCAAATGTATAAATAGATAAGAACATAAAACTTGCTCTAGAAAAACATTGAAAACAATCGTTCATTTGTAAATGCATGGGTGAAAATGAGTTTTATCCAAATAAATCTGCGTTAAAAAAAGTTTTAATTTGAAAGCTTCTAGAATTTATTACATAAACTATAACATAATCAACATGTGTTTGGTCTTGTTTTTTTTCCTGCACAAGGCCACTCATCATCTAACACTGCTTCCTTCCATTGGCTGATTAGCGTCCTGTGGTCTTCATTTATAAACTAAAGTCGCACTGCACACTGCATCTTTAGTCAAGCCCTGGTCAAAACCTACAGCCCTTTGCTGTAACTGATATATGGGATCACAATATTTCTTGGTCAGCAACGTGCTGCTGGTAGTTGTAGGTCTCATGCGTTTATTGCAAACAAGGAATTTTTAAACCGCACCATGTTTTGTGTAGTGAAAAATGCTGATATTAAGTAAAGTCAAATAAAACCTGAAATGTTTGTCTTTATTGATTGATGATCTGAAGCCCAAATGTCTTCAGAGTGCAAACACTAAGGATTTGGCTTCATTGTTCCTTTACTTTTTTTGAGGGCACTGTAACTGTGTTCCAAGTACGTGTAGTTAGCAACAGTTATCTGCACTAAACAATCAAGTCAATGTGTTTTTTTCTTTTCTTAAGGTTCAAGTCAGGAAAAACTATACAGTGCACTCTTCGCGAGGCTACAGTTGTTTCCTCTGACTGCCTTTTAACTCCGTCTGGTCCTGCAAACCACATACTAACTCATGTACACTCTTCTTTCAAGTTCAAGTCTAGTCTTGCTTGTGCTAGTTTTGTATGGTTTGTGTGGTCTTCGTAGTCTCATTTATGATGACGCTATGCACAGCTCATGCTTACATTCTCTTTACATTCACTTCAGAGCATGCATCCATTCACTGACTCACTACTTGCATTCATGTTATTCCCCTAGTGCCCACAGCAGGTTGACTTTGGTGGTTTTGAGTGAAACGTCTCAAGTTTTACACAGTCATCATGTCGAGTGAACTGTAACACGTTTCGGGGTCACTTACCTTTTGTTTTAGCAATATTTAAGAACGTTATTAAAATGTTTGATAACACAAAACACCAAATCCATAAAATAAATGACTCAACATGTTCACATATTGCAAGATGATTTGGCTCTGTTAAAGAATTTACATGCGCACCATGAAACTGCTTCCCTCTCTTTTGAATATAGATCATAACACCTACACCTCTCTTTAACAAGCTGATCTATTGTTTCTACTGCTGATATTGGATTAAGAATGAAAGTGGGTCTGGAGAACTAGAAACTCTGACAGAATGACAGAGAGAATAAAATAAGAAAAAGGCTTACTGCTCAAAAAAACTCATGACCACTTGACCTGTGACTAAGAATAGCACAGACATGAATGGTGAACTAAATGACGCAGGAACTGGATGACTGTCAGCAGCATATGTAATGCCTTTAACTGTGGAGAATGTGATGAGGGCTGTGATACACAGCAAACTCTGTTCTATAATCAAACATTAAGGAAGAGCACAGGGTTTGACGCACTTTCAGTATTCATGCGTCTCCTTCTAATCATGTAGCAATCAGGCTGGATGTCAACATAGGTTAAAGATAGCAAGACACAAAGGGAAATAAAGTGCTGAGGGGAATGTCTTGAACGTCTTGACATCACAGCTGGATCTTAATCTTGCTTTGACCCTCATCAGGGAGACGAGACAGTCACTGAGGAGTCAACTGCATCATGCATGTGAAGGATACTTTCAAACTTTAATTCACAGAGGAGGTAGCGTGATTTAAATGCAGCCATGAGTGGACCCTACAGGATTTCTCATGGCCCCCAGGACACGAAGAGAATGTAAGTCTACGGTTCGTTTAAAATTTATTGAGCTTGTTTTGAATGTGACTTAAATGTTCATGTTGCTGTCCACTCTTCCAGCCATAGTGCATGGAAATCCAGAATACATCATTTAATCCAGAGTCCATTCCCATGGAAGAAAATCCACAGGTGAATTTAAATCAGATTGTCCTTCATAGGAATGTTGTGTCATATGATGTTTTCTTTGAAAACAATAACCCCGCTTTTCTTCTGCTTACAGACAGGAAACTTGTGGATTTAGTGAACTGGGAGAATCTCTTGAGACACTGCTTTCTAAGAAACGTAATGTTTGTTCACTTTCATGCAATACAAAACTAATATGGTGGTTGGTTTCTCTTTTGTTTATGCTGAAGTTGTGTTTTCTTGTGTTAAAGGTGGACGAACAGCGTTTCGGGACTTTCTGAAGTCAGAGTTCTGCGAGGAAAACCTGGACTTCTGGCTTGCATGTCAAGAGTTGAAAAACATCGATAGGTCAAAGAAGATGAAACAAAGAGCACAAAGGATTTATGAAGAGTTCATTGGGGATGAGTCCCCCAGACAGGTAAATCTGCATGTAAGCAGTGACCCCTACTGTACATCAACTAAACCAACCAGCATTTAAATAATTTCTTTATGACTGTGGTAACAATGCAGGTGTTTCACTTTGCATTATGTTTCTTTGCAGGTAAACTTAGATTTCTACACGAGAGACATCATCAGTCAGAGTCTTCGGCTACCAGGGCCATCGTGTTTTAATGCGGCACAGAAGAAAATCTACAGCCTGATGGAGAATGACTCCTTTTCACGCTTCATTCAGTCTGAGCAATACAAAGTCCTACTGGAGGCAGCTTCTAAACAGAAAGGCTTCATGAAACACTGGAAGGCCATAAGAGCACTGGAGGTTTAATACTGTGTGATACACAGCTGATCAATCTTTTGATCAAGGACAAACAAAGTGTGTATGTTTGTCTTACACAGACTCTGGGATTGCTGTTGTGCAGGCACTTCTCTTTCACTTCTGCAAAGTAATGTCTGACTGAAACTTGTGCCAGTGCAACAGTCATGACATTATACTGGAGGCAGTGCCATCTGGTGCACAGCGAAAATTGCTGTCATCGAAAGACAAAACTGTGGTTTTTATATCTGTGATGCTTCCGGCTGTGACAGTCTGTGCTTTAATATGTATAGCTCTATACATGTGGAATGCACGTGACTGTAGGACTGTAAATATATTTTGTTTTGTTTTTGCACTTTATATATATATATGCAAGTACTGCAGATTTTACTATTCTATAAAACTCCTGCAGCAAACTCCAAAGACTATCTGTATCTTCACAGGTGTCACGCAAATAAACAAAGTGTTGTTACAGTTGATGTGCTACTGCCACCCAGTGGATATTAGTAAAATGTACAACCATGAATAATAATTTTTAACTAATGATTCATAGCTTTAGTTTACGGAGTAGATAACTTCCATTTTTTAAAGTATCTAACTACTTAATAAATATTATGTTAATAAATACAAACAAAAACTGGTCAGGCTTTAATCAAAAAACCCTAAACCGCCTAATCCCCATAACATACTGTATATAATAGCCTATACATTTACCAAAATCCACAAAATAAGTTAATGTTTTAATGATTAATACCAATCCATTCAAACTATCACAAATCACACCACTAAATAAGAATTAGAATCATGTAATAATATTTTAAATTACTATATTATAATAATCTCTTATAAATGTCTTTCTTTTCCCATATTTAGACCTCAGCCTTTTGTCCTTCTGTGACATGTCAAAAAGACCTCTGTGAAATGAGCCTATTGACACAGCCAGGCTTTGCCAGTGCTACTATTATACCTAAAAATGGAAGTGACAGAACAGCTAAGTCACAGAGTGATGATTGTCTCAGATCAAACAGTCTTTGTACTTTTGGAGCAAAGGGTCAGCACTCAGCATCATCACATGTGAGACAACTTATACGTTGTTCGGGCTGTTTTTTTCTTTGATTTGATCATTTGATTGTGAAAATAGTGGTTCACAAATGGCAGCACTGAGAGGAGAGGGGAGCAGGGGGTAGGCACACAAAGTGTGAGGGAGTAGAGGCGTGTAGCAGAGAGGAGCAGGGGAGATGGGAAAGAAGGACTCTCATCCCCTGCTCGAGCTGAAGTGTTCAGGCAAGATGCAACCAAATAACAATTGTCACATTAAATGAATCTACATGCATATTTGAATCCTACCACCAGCATACATATGAAGAGCATACAAACTGTCAGCTGACAGACCGTAGTCTGTGTCTGAGGGAGGGGGGAGCATGATGCTACTCTGGATCCCAGTATCCATCGCGGCGCCGCCCCTGGTTATCTCACTGCCCGTCAGAGGGGAGGCCTTTCCCGACGAGCCACATCCAAAACTTGCGTGAAGAGATTGTGGTGAGTCCGTTTACATAAAAAAACATTATACAAGTTATATATATATATATATCAGTACAGCTACGTTAGCAGCGACGAATTAAGGTCAGCGTGGTGGAGTTGCTAGCTGTCGGGAGCTGAGTGCGTGAAGCCGCGGAGCTTTCCGGTGTCCGTCTGGGATAAAGCTGGGATGTGGGACTCTGTAGTTAGTGGGATGACCGGGGGGCTAACAGCTGATGGGTGTTAGCAAGAAGCTGGATATTTGTGCCACATAACTAGCTGGTTGCCTACATTCGGGTAAAACAGTTGGCTAACGATAACCACTTGCACAGGCTGCCCTCCTTTGCTAGCTTAACTAGCGCTGAGTTAGCAGCTTGAACAAGTTACGTTTGGTTTCCTGGGCTTTACTAGCTAGTGAAGCTGGCACTTACCTTTACGGTTTGCTAAATTAAACTTGCGTGTGCTCAAGTCTACCGTATCATACAATATATGTGTGACTTGTGTGCGTCCCATGCACAGCATCATGTCCTCTAATCGGATTTAAACTATTTCTGTCAAAAGGAAAACTCCGAGACGATGCTCGGTTAACGCTGCTGGTGAAGTCGCTGTTATAATGTGTGCCCACAGGCTCTACTGTTCACCACTGATCTCCACAGCTAGACCACACACCTATGACACAGTGTCACTTTTTCAGTGAAGCTTAACAGGTTCGCATAGCAGCAGCGCCACAAGTGGGAAGCCAGAGAGAAAATGTGAAGTTTGATTTATGCTTCTGCACAACTCTGGTCAATTGATCTGAGCTGTGGTGGGAAGTCCACTAAATCTGATGTATGTCAAACCATATGCACAAGGCAAAAGGCTCAATGACGTGACGTTTGTTGACATCTCTTTTCATGAGCCAACCACATACAATACATTGAACATACTGCTATAAGATGCACATTGAAAAGATGCTGTGATATAGATCAGATCACATTAAATGACCAGTTTATACAGGGAACCAGTAAATATCAAACAGTGCCGTTACATTTTCTTGCAACTTTAAGTATGGTATACTCGCATACCTAGCTAAATTTCCTTTCACCATTTTCTGCCTCAGGGCTTGTTTAGTGTTACAATGGAGCCTTCAGGAAGTGCTGCAATATCTTCATCAAGCAACCACACACTGAACTCAACAGGTGGTGATTTTCCATGGGAGGTCAGCGACAAAACCAGGCTGTGCCGCTTCCTCTGCTTCGGCTTAGAGGGAGACATTTACACTGCCAGGGAGGAGGGTCGTGTCAGCATGGAGAGCGCTCGAGCCCTACTTTCCTTGCTCCAGGAGGGACGAGGTGCTGAGGTGGTGGAGGAGGTCAAACGATTCACTCAAGATGGACAAGCTGTCAGACTCGGCCCCTCCTTGTTCGCCTTGGCTATGTGCTCTCAGCACTCTGATCTGAAGACCAGGCAGGCAGCGTTCAAAGGCCTTAAGGAAGTTTGTCGGGCCCCTGGTCATCTGTTTTCTTTCATCCAGTACAAGAAGGAATTAAAAGAGGGCATGAAGTGTGGGATTTGGGGACGTGCCCTGAGGAAAGCAGTGTCTGACTGGTATAATGAACAAGATCCTTTGAGTCTAGCTGTTGCTGTGACCAAATGTAAACAAAAAGTGGGATGGTCACACCAGGACCTGCTTAGGCTCTCTCACACCAAACCAGCAAATGAAGGTGAGTTTACATAGAGATACATCATTGCCTGTTTTTTATATTGAGAGATATCAATTACATTTAAAAGATTTCTTAAGTTATTTATTTTTATACTTATTTCACTTTTATTTTGTAAAACTTTTCTAGCGAAAAGTAAGTTACTTTACGTTATGTTAAGTTGACTTTAGTGACTCTAGTTAAGTTAAATACATATTAGCTTATTAGCAAAACTATGACAGATTTGACAGTCGCAATGTGACAATAGGTTTGTTACAGTAATGTGGGCTGTTGGTGGGGAAAGTCACTCAGAACATAATTGAGGATAATTATGATTAACACAATAATTAAGAATGTTAATCACAAATATATTATACATATAAATAAATAAAACTAATAGAAACATGATCATTAGCGGCTTCAATTTAATTCAATTCAGTTTTATTCATATAGCTCCAATTCACAACAGACGTTATCTTGAGGCCCTTTACATTGTAAGGTTTAAGACAAAAATACGTAAATACAAAATTATATGCAAATCCCAACAGTCCCGCTTCCAATTTATTGTATTGTTTTTCCATTTTTCACTATTCACTAAACCTTCCTGACTAACAGCGTGTTAGACCTGTGTTTGAAGCCTAAAGCTTGAGTAACTGCAGTGGTTTTACCTTTGTGTTTCCAGCAATTGCCTTGATCAGCAAATATGTAACAAAAGGATGGAAAGAAGTTCAGCTTGCATATGCGGACAAAGAAAACTCAGAAGAGGTTGTCAAAGTGCTATTATATCTCGAGGTGGTGGAGAAGGTTAAGCACAGCTGTGATGAAACAGAGGTCATCAATTTAATAGAGGAACACAACTTGGAGAGGGAGCAGCTACTAACTGACCACCTGAAGTCCAAACAAGTGAGTGTGTTTTTATTTTTGTTTTATTAAATCTGCGTTGCCATGAGGTTTAGATCCTGGCATCTGCTATTAACCTGTCCAACATTTGCTGCAAAACAGTGTTACAATGTATTTTTATGTAGAAAGTGTTTGTATTTGTTGTATGTGTTGTATGTCCTCATGTAGAAGGAATTAATGAACAGCTGCAGTCACATCTTTTCATCAGCTTCCGAATTAAATCCTAGAGAATCTTAGATTGTACTGAAGTATGTCACCTGGTTTTAAGAAATTATTTGGTTTATGTTTTTGTAGGTATGGAGAGCTCTTTTGAAGGATATGCCTCTTCAATCAGTGCTAAGGATCTTGGGTAGGATGACTTCTAACAAAATTCTTGAACCAGAAAGCTCAGTAACGCAATCTCTATGTGACAGAATCCAGAGCGAGACGGCACTGAAAAAGGTAGGACCCATAAATCTTTTGTCTGATTTGCATATTTAAACTGTTTTCAACAATTGAATTTCTGTTTTATAACCATTAGGCAAAGATCCACCCTTTCAACATTCTCTTGGCTTCAGAGAACTACAAAAGAGGCCAAGGCTATCAGGGAAAAACTAAATGGGAACCAGACAGCAGCATTCTCAAAGCAATGGACTCTGCCTTTTACAAGAGCTTTATGGTAATTTTTTTTTCCAAATACGGCAAAGACTAAGAACTAGCATGAGATAATGCAAATAATGTTCTGTAATGTTATATTTCTGTTCTTAGAATGTGGAGCCTGTGGGTAAACACTTCGTAGTGGCAGTAGATGTGAGCACATCCCTAAGCAGCATCGTCCCAGGAACATCAATCAGCACAGCTGTTGCTGCTGCAGCCATTACCATGGTATGTGCAAAAGCGAGACAGCTACGCAGTGTGTTGTTTCAGTTGGTACAGCTGTGTCTGTAAGCAGGGCTCAGACTGGAGGAGTGCCGGGTCAAGGAATTGGTCTGTTGACACATACTGTGGATTCCTGTGAAATTCCCTCCGCGGCTCAATAATCTTTGTCCACGCGCCCTGTCAGAGTTATTAGACGAGATGTGTACCATCACAATGATATTTCTCAGATGTGAGAGTACTTGTGGCATGTGTGGTTTGGCGGCTTGATGACTTTTTGTGATGCGATATCGTGCTTTTCTGTTGACCTTTGTGTCTGTCACAGATTTTTGCAAGGACAGAAGCAGACACACATGTGCTAGCCTACTCTGAAGGAGCTGTGGTTCCATGCTTCGTCTCTGCTGATATGACTCTTGCACAAACAACAGTTGAACTGGTTAAGGTAAGGCATGTCATAATCCAGTGTTTGCACCCTTTCTGATTTTTTTACTTTTTTGCATATTTGCCACGGTTAAAGGTTCAGATATCAAAGAGGTTTAAATATTAGAAAAAGATAAGATACCCAAGTAAACATAAAATTGAGTTTTTAAGTGATTATTTAATTTATTAGAGGGAAAAAAACTACTTAACTAAACAAATGACTTAAATTAACAAAATTAAGTAATTGTAGTGGCCTAGTAAAAGTCCAGACTTGAATTAAAACAATTCTGCAAAGAGGACCAAAAGTCTTATTTCCTGTTATCACAATGGCTTACCAGCTCTAGGTTTGTACGTTACTTTGCTCGGCAGACACTTTTATCCGAAGCGACTTACAGGGAGCTAGCGCTGGGTGTCTGGCTCAGAGACACACTGGGTAGGGGATGGACTAGGAGTCAGAGAGGGTTCGAACCTACGACCTTCTGCATCCCAGTCTGACATTTATTCCATTGAGCTGCCATTGTAGGTTTGGGTAGTTTTCTTTCCTTAAAGAATATAAACTTGTCTTTTGTGTTTACTTGGTTCATCTTTGTCTAATATTTAAATTTGTTTGATTATCTGAAAAATTTAAATATGAAAATTAGGCAAAACAGTAAAAAGAAATCAGGAAGGGGGCAAACACTTTTACAGTTAAGAGAACAACAGCAGCACACGTTGTGTATACCCACTAAAGCAGTACCGTACTTCCAAACTGCCATTATGTTTCTGCTGATTTCACTGAACATATCTTTCTTTTCTTATGACCCTTTTTTGCAGATTCCAAGTGGGAGCACGGACTGCACCCTTCCTATCACGTGGGCCACAGAGAACGACAAAGCTGTTGATATGTTTATCATTCTAACCAACAATCCATTGTGGACATTTACTTCTAGCCCAGTGGAATCCCTGAAAAAGCACAGACAAGTATTACATGGACTGTACATCACATGAATTGCTTATCATAATTAGAAATTAATATGAATTTTGTGAATTTTCTCAACAGAAATCAGGAGTCAATTCCAAGTTAGTGATGTGTGGGCTGTCTTCCATTGGACACACCATCGCAGACACAGAAGACAGAGGTGTATTAAGCATCTGCGGCTTCGACCTTGGAGCTTTGAGTGTCATTAATGGCTTTGTCCACGACCTGATCTGAGTCACGTGTTTAGACAAACAGCAGGCACAAAGTGGACCAATGTAGCTCACGTAGCATGTAGGGTGCCGTAAAACAGCACTTATCCAAAATATGTTGAAATTGACAATTCCAGTCTCTCTTTTTGTATTATGTTGCTTAAAAGTCAATTGACAAATTGTCCAGCGGGCTGGACAAAACTCTGGAAATGTTATTTGCCTATATTTTTCTGAGATTAGAAAATGAAGCGTGGAAAAAACATGGTATGTCATTGCACAGCTTTTATGTCATGTGATATGAGGAAACATCACTCTGTATGATGGGCTATTTAATAAATTGATGGTTCTTGTTCAGACACTATCCTAATCAAAAACAATGTTCTTTCATTAATAGCAGGATGATGAGGATCAGCGTAAGAGGAAGAATGTTGCTGGTATGTGTCTATGGTGTGATTTAACAGGTTTGATAGTGGAGGCATTTTAAAATTGAAAGCCTGTACCTCTGTTTTATGTAGCATCATTATAAATGAGTCAATTGAAAGAAACCACCAAAAGTCAACAAAGTACCTTGTCATTTTATGACTGTTCTGTTCAATCAGAAAACCTTTTAATAGTAATGTCTAGAATTTTATTTACACAACTCATGCATTTAACTTAGATACAGTTTTTACTTTTATTAACATTTGTTCTCCCCTAAGCCAATTTATTTTTAAACTGTTCTGCTCTTTTTGAATTTATTCTATAAAAGAATACCTTGGTGCTCTCATATGTTATGATACATTATTTTGTAGGGATTATTTGTGGTACCAGTTTGGGTTTTTTTGTGATATGATAACGCCAATGTTTGGGACTATAAGTCAGTGTACTGTAAGTGGGAGAAATTGACTTCTCATATTTTAGTCTGATTTCTATGCACCACAATTGGGATTCTACTGTGTAATTGTGTCAAGGAGGGGCAGAGTCTGCTAGAATATTGATGTTTCTCTAGTATATTTTTGATTTAAGAAGGTTTGTTTGCAAATCTAACATATAATAGCATGGAGTTAAATGAATTGAATGTACTTGTAAAAATGTATCAGTAGAGATTGAAAGCATATTTCTTTATATTTCTGCAAACAGAATAAAACACAGTGTTTTTAGATAAAATTCATTTTTTGGGATATGCAAGAAAATGACTGCAGTGGTGCTTCATGTTTTAATCAACAGTAATTGCTGTAATTACTCACTAAACCTGTCTGTCATCAATCATTCTCGTTTTTTTTAGGAGTTTGTGAACTCATGGCCATGTTACTGTGAAGGATTTTGTCCACACATGCTGATACTGTCATGTCATGTTAAGACAATGTCTGCTGTCTTTTTTTTGGTCAAAGGTCAAATCATATAGAGGGTAAAATATGTGTGTAATTTGATCACTGACATGTTTGTAGTTGAAAGAATATTACAAGGTATAGCTATTATGAGGTCTTATATTTAACATATGTTTCACTACAGTCCGTATCTTCTCCGTCATACTGTGTCCATTTTGCATAACATGTAAGTACTTGACTATAGTGGCAATGTAAACTCCCAATAAACACTTTGCTGCTCTGATGCTATGATTGTGTTTTGTGTAGTTCCTGAACATGTCCTCATGTGAACACTCAGTGTTTTTTGTGCTGTGACTGCAAAGGCTGACAAACTAAAAAGTCAAATCTAAGTATTGCGTTTATCAACTTTAGATATTTAATTCTGTCTGCGATACATTTTTTACACTAAATAATTCTTAGTTAAATTCCGATCAGGCATCCTGCGAGGCCACGCGATGTTGATAACTGGGGGCTTTGCAAACACACTACATCAAGACAAGTGAAGATGGCGGATGTGTTGAGTGTTCTTCGTCAGTATAATATTCAGAAAAAAGAAATCGTCGCTAAAGGAGATGAAGTCATATTTGGAGAGTTCTCCTGGCCAAAAAATGTCAAGACCAACTACATAATCTGGGGGTATGTCAATGCTGAAACATCTATAAGTGGCTCTGTAGGCCCGCAGCTGTCGCTCATTGCTGCTTTTTGCTAACGTTACCAGTAAGGTTCGCTAGCTGCTAACTCAACTCCTGCCCTCGTTGTACTTCAAACTTTATGCACTTTTAGTTTTTTTTTGTTACAAACATTCTGCGTTGAAACGTGGATCACAGGGCGTCAATGTCTTTATTTATGGCTGTTAGGCTTTTGCTAAACTTAAGTATATATTTGACAGATGCACTGCCAAAGTTGTGTGGTAGTGGTGTGATGCTAACTAATTAGCAACGTTAGCTAACGTTAAGTTGTGTTCCAACGGAGTCGAGGCGAAGATAGATGTTTTTAGTATTTACAACCAAAGCCGTAAGTGTTTAATTGCGGTGCGCAGGTACACATATAACACGTAAAATAAGAAAGGAAGTTGCTTAAGGATTAGTAGCTAGATTAAGAAACCGAATAACTGTTGATAGAGAAGTATTAGTGTGGCATTAGTGATGCAGTTAGAACTGCAACCGGCAGTAGTAGTCGGCATATATTTTTTTATTATATACTGTCTTTTTACAATATAGAAATCGCTTAGAAGAAAGGCTGATCGATTTTTATCTCTCTTTATTTGATTTCAGTACTGGTAAAGAGGGCCAGCCCAAAGAATACTACACTTTGGACTCTATCTTGTTCTTACTCAACAATGTGCATCTCCCGCATCCATCATATGTCAGAAGAGCTGCAGTAAGTCCCCTGGAAATACTTTCATAGTGTCTCAACGTGTCACAACAAGTACTATTATTCAATGACATGAATTTGCTCACGCTGCTTTAAAAGTGTTTTTGAGTGACACAATTATATGGTCCTACAGACAGAGAACATACCTGTTGTCAGGCGACCTGATCGAAAAGGCTTGCTGTCCTATCTCAATGGCGAGAGTTGTAAGTAGCGGTTGGGAGATTTAGCATTACCTAGTAATGACATTTTACAGTAAGTACAGCCCTATGATAAAGAGAGGACTATGAGTGGTTGATCTAATCTAACTTTGTTTTTTTTAAAGCGACGTCAACGAGTATCGACAGAAGTGCACCTATAGAAATAGGTTTACAAAGGCCAACACAAGGTAAGGTCAGGCCACATTTGTTACATTCAGTTTGAAAATATAGTTCCACCTACAATTATGATGATTCAGATTCAGATTTTATTTGTCACGTGCACAATCATACACAGTACAATATGCAGTGAAATGCTTGTGGTGATAGTTTTTATGGTTAAGTTTTAAAACTTTTGCAAAATATTTGGTATTTGATTTCCTATTTTTTTTGTAAAAACATGACTCAAGTAATCAAACACTTTTAATATTACAGAAATATACCCAATTAAATAAAATAATGCTGTTTTTATATAATGATTTATGTTCAAACCTGCTTTGGCCTATGTGATAAAGTTTTTTACCACCCCTTCTTAATCATGAATAAAGTGTCATTAACCACATTTCTGGACAGTTGAATACAACTGTGATTAGGGTTTAATATAATTTAATACATTTTATCAAGCTTAGCTGTTATCAACTGTTGAAATGGAATTTGACAAACATATTGTAAATGGTATTTGGTAAATGGGTAAATGGGTATTTCAGTCAGAAAAGACATTTATACACTTGGACAGCTTTCACCAGACCAACCTTTGCTTTGCTTTTTTTAGTCAAACGAGCAGCTGATGAAGTATCTTCTGAAGCCAAAAAACCAAGGATTGAGGTAAACTGACATATCTTAATACTTTGACCAATAGCATAAACACTTCTTGCATGTGCAGATCTTGAGCATGAACGTGCTTCATCACTTAACTCAGATGTATTTTTTTAAACAGAATATTTTACTGGTGGATGGTGTGTGGTTGATCAATGATAACAACTGGATATTCTGAATGTTTCACCATAGTGGAAGCAGGCAGCTAACTTTCTTAGTTATGTACACTGGCAACAGGCCTCATTTAAAATTCACCAGTTTCCTTTCACATTTGACTAACATTAAAATAGCTTAAATGTGCACATTCAGCACTAACATTGTAATCTCTCATCTGTGATAAATGAGTTTTATTGATTTATTTTTATTTTACTGAGTTTTATTCTGTAGTTTTAAATTACTCTGTAAACTGCTGTCATAAGGATGAGGAACGTGTACGTCTGGACAAGGAGCGTCTGGCTGCCCGTCTGGAGGGCCACAAAGAGGGCAGTGTGCAGACAGACCAGATCAGGTATTATGATTCTCATGCAGCTACATTTATTTGTAAAATATATTTTTGCCGTGCATTTTTTTGTTGTATACCAACAAAAACCTTACACAAATAGTCTACAATTGTATGTTACATGTGTAAAAGTAATGTCAGACTTGATTTTTCAGATAGTGTCTGGAAGTAAAGTGTGAAAACGGCTGTAGTGAGTTGTTCAAATGATCACCAACTTCTCTTTTTCTCCAGATCTCTGTCTGAAGCCATGTCAGTGGAGAAAATTGCAGCCATCAAAGCCAAGATTATGGCCAAAAAACGTTCAACCATCAAAACTGATTTAGATGATGATATAACCCTGAAGCAGAGAAGCTTTGTGGATGCAGAGGTGGATGTCACTAGAGACATCGTCAGCAGAGAAAGGGTCTGGAGGACCAGAACAACTATTCTCCAGAGCACTGGAAAGGTCAGAGTCCTATTTCAGCTAAAGATTTCTATTAACAGAGCATGCAAAGAAGTCCTTTTTTACTAAATGGTTTTCCAGATTAGCACTTGTGGATTTGATTTGTACCTGTACCGTGGTTCAGTTTATCTTCACTCTTCATCTGACTGGTTCAATGTAAATATCCTTTATTTACTTTAGAATTAAACTAATTTAATAAACCTAATCCTAGCACCTAATCAAAAATAACAGACATATTGTGAAGACTTTCGGACAACGTCTTGTTACAGCTTTTGAACTACAACAGTGTTAGGACTGCTGGAAAAATATTTGCAGCTCTATATCTCATAGCAAAGAGTTTGAGCAATAGCTAGTTTTTATAGGAATCACAAAAGTCGCTGTCAGTTACCTCTTTCCATCACCTCATCATCTGTCTTTCTCTCAAAATTGATTTTGGAAATTTTAATTATTACATTAGTCCACTAAAGGATTTTTTTCTATAATTGTATTTATTTATACTTGACTTTGGCAGACGATTTTATCCAAAGCGACATACAAGGAGCTAGTGCCGAGTGTCTTGCTCGAGGTCACACCTGGTGTGAGGGATGGGCTTGGAGTCTGGGCTGGGATTTAAACCTGCCACCTTCTGCAACCCAGTTCACTATTTGTGAAGAAATTACAGCTGTGCTTTGTAAAGAAATGCTAGGTTCAACAGAGTTATGACTCTTTGTCAGCCTGGCTACAGTCCTGAAATGAAACCTGTATATGTGGCTCTTGCTTCACAGAGGCTTTTTTTATACGTTATGAAACTCTTTCCAAGCTAACAAGATTTATCTGAATTTGTGGAGCGCCACATCAGAGCTGTCGGAGCACTGCTTGTGCAATGAACATCAGCATATAGCATTACTATAACACAACTCAATGCTAAATGTATAATAGGTCAGTAGATGGCAGCATTAGGACACAATGTTGCTCACTAGACGGCAAAGTCTCATGGTTTGTTTATTTATCTCAGGGTTTGGTGGTGGGTCCTGAAAACACCAGACGATTACCACTCTGGTAGTTGTTATATGTGTGACCCTGTTTATCATATTTTTATCTAATTTTGTCAATTTTCTTTTTTACCTTTTTATAGAACTTCTCCAAGAATATTTTTGCTATTCTTCAGTCAGTGAAAGCCAGAGAAGAGGGGCGTGCACCAGAACAGAGACCAGCACCCAATGCTACTCAAGTGGTAAAAACAATATATACCATTTCCTTTTTTTATGACTTTCATATTGTACACAGCTCAAAAACATTAAAGGTTGTTAATCGGTTTCATCTGTTTTGGCTTAATGAAATCAACAACAGATGCACTAAAGGAGAATCAATGAGACAACCCCTAACACAGGAATGAAATGATTTTGCAGGTTGAGGACATTTTTTTTTTCTCATTTTGTTTACTTCTCTTTAGTAGTTTTGTATTTGACTAGGGTCAGTGTCACTACTGGCAGCATGAGGTGATACCTGGACAGTCCAACTCCACCAGGATGGTACATCCATACGAGCCATTGTCAGAAGGTTTGCTTTGTCTCCCAGCACAGTCTCAAGGAGATTCCAGGACTCAGGAAGTTACTGTAGGAGAGCTGAACAGAGCCAATGAAGGTCAATAACTCATCAACAGGGCCAGTATCTGCTCCTTGGTGCAACATAGAACAGTATGAGTACTACAAAGTGACCTCCAGCAGCCACTGGTGTGAATGTCTCTGACCAAACCATTAGACACAGGCTTCATGAGGGTGACCTGAAGGCCCGATGTCTTCTAGTGGGCACTGTGCTCACTGCCTGGCACCGTGGACCTCGACTGGCATTTGCCAGAGAGCACCCGACTTGGCAGGTCTAGCACGAGTGCTCCCGTACAGGATAGTTGATGACACTCTGACTATCGTTAGGTATTGGGATAAAATCCTTAGACCCATTGATTGACACACCTTTGCTGGTGAGTTCCTCCTGGTGCATGATAATGCTGGTCCTCATGTGGGAGGAGTATACAGGCAGTTCCTGGAGGATGAAGATACCATTGACTGGCCTCCACACTTGCATGACCTAAACCCAAGACAACATCTCTACGGCTTCATGTTTATGTCCATCTAAGCTGCCAGGTGGCACCTCAGACTGTCGAGGAGCTCAGTGATGCCCTGGTCAGGATCTGGGAGGAGATACCCCAGGACACCGTCATCTCATAAGGAACATACATAGCATGTTGGGGGCCACACAAACTACTGAGTAGCATTCTGAGTTACTGCAATAGCATTTCAGCAAATTGAACTGACCTGCCACATCAATTTTCATTTAAAATTTCTTGATGACCACCCAGTAAAGCATGGAAATGTCTTCTACAGTAATTATTTGTTTGTGTTTTAAGGACCCGTCACTGAGGAACAAGCAGCCTGTCCCAGCTGCCTACAACAGATATGATCAGGAGCGATTCAAAGGAAAAGAGGGTGAGGTTTTATTTGTTCTGGCTGATCTTTAAACATTTAGAAAAGATAATATGTATGATGTGAGTGTACACACATGGGCAGACATGCTAATACATCATGATCCTTGCTTACAAACTAATGTTGCTATTGATCGTAATGTTCATAATGTGTATTTAGTAAAGAAAATAAGGCTCTGTTTCGGATGTCTATCTGCTACACAGCTGCAACAACAACACGATATGTTCTTATCTTTTTGGTGTTTTGTTTTTTTTCTCAGAAACTGAGGGTTTCAAAATCGATACTATGGGCACGTACCACGGCATGACCCTGAAATCAGTGACGGTAGGAACAACTTCTCAAGCATTTAATCACAAAGCAAGAATGAGACAGAGAAATCAAAATATGAGACTATGTCACCTGTTCTTTTCAAATTTATTTTACAACATCAAAGAGAGATTACAGACATTAAAGACTTCTCTTTTATAATGTTCAACATGTATATATATATATATATCTCAAAATGTTTATTGGCCATTCTTAGTTGGTGCTAGAATCCACATGCTTTACAAAGAAGATGTACTAGATGTTACAGCATCACAAAAATATAGCTTTCCAACTACAGCGAAACACAGTTTATTCTTTTAGAAAACAGTTTTTCCAAACTCTCATTGGTTTACTTCAGACACAGAAGATATTCTCATCTATTTTGTACAAAACTGGCAATATTCTTAAAGCACTTCACATGTTTTTACAGTTGTGCAGAGTTGATATTGAGTTCCCATGTGGATAAAGTCTACTTTGCCAATTTTATATCAAGTTATGAAGCAGCTGCTTAGAGGGGAAACATTTGTATCTATCAAGAAGCTTTTGATTTTAAAATAATTCAGCTACTGAGCTTGTTTCTCTCGGTTCATTCTCGTGTGTGTCCTACTCGCTCTCTCTTTATATACATTAATGCAGGCGTTGTGTTTGTTGCTCTGTAGGTGATTCCAGTATTTAAGTAGTTCATTGGGATGAAACCCATGTGACGTTATCAGGTGGCTGTACTTGCAGCTGGAGTAAGACACACGCCAGTGGTTAAATAGGAACTCATTGGGTGGTGGCGAGGTCTCAATCCGAAGCTTGGCGAGGCAGATTCCCACATATACGTCCTCTAAATGCAGGTAGCGGATATTTAGAGATGCTCTGTAGATTTTCTTTGCCAAGTCTCCAGAGAACACGTAACCGGTCCCTGAGCAAAAGGTGGGATACTTCTCACTTGGGTACAGGTCTGGGGGCATGTACCACTTGCTGTTTTTATTTCTGTTAGGTGCGTAGCCTCTCATGTTGTTGCCTGTGAAGTAGTTCTTCTTGGGCTTTACTTCTGGCCTAAGCAGCTTATAAATAAGATACTCTGTGTTGACGAACATGTCGCTGTCTGTCTTCAAGACATAACTTGCCCAAGGACAGTGCATCGCCACCCAGTTCATTCCCATCAATGTCTTTGTGGTCAGGTTTTTGTATGAATCCAGAAAATCCTGTTGAATTATATCATGGTGCCTCCGGCTCTCTGCTTCTAGCATTCGTTGTTGTAAAAGTCCCAGCTCCCCGTCGTTTTTCCCTAGCAGGAAGAGCCTGATGAACCCCATAGTTGGGGCAACACTCTCATTTCCCCATGTCTGCCGTATGGCATTCCTTGCCTCCACCTGCCGAGCCTCAGTGGCTATCAACAATACCAGAAATGGTCCAGGTTGGCTGTGTGCACATTTGTCTGGCTCGTTGATCATATAAGGAAAAGGCCCATGAGTTATAACGCCACTGGGTTCTTCCTCTGGACTTTGGCTCGTGTCAACGGCCACATTGTTCCCCAAACTTGCATCACCTTGAAGAGAGGATACGTCTACTTTCTCATGGGAGCTTATGTTGACACTGTCCTGTAGAGTTGGCTGAGGAACAGTGACAAACCGCCAAAATGAGTAATGAGAGCTCATGTTTAGTTTGGCTTTGGGGGCAAGTCCACCATCTCCATACACCACAGGATGCCCTCTCCACCATGGCATACCTGTAAGCCTGGGCAGCCAAACCTGGTGACCCAGAAAAACAAGTACTCCCAATAGTGACAGAAGAACAAGGAGAAGTTTTGCCATGTGCGTACAGCAATGTCGTCGTCTCCACTGCATGGTTCTGTCCACACTAAATCAGTCAGGCAGCTTCTGAAGCCTGTCTGCATCAGGTTCCAACCAGGTCTCTTTGACAGGAGACGAGAAAGTAAAGTGCACGTTGTGGCTTGCAAACGAGCTTTGGTCAGTTAATGATTTCTACTTTGGTTGTATGTAAATTACATTGTTGTTCAGGAATTGCCTACAAGACAAAGGAGAGGAGAGAACACATTTGAGAAATGGGTATAGTAATAGTATATTTTGCAGATTTAATACGTCATTAAAATCTCTGCAATACATGTGCTTCTGTAAGAGTAAATTTAAGTTTGCTTTGTGCCACAGCAATTAGCAGTTGTGACAGACCCACTTTATAAAGTTGTCATACCCATTGCCTATAAAATATGTATAATTTTTGTTAGAGCAATTGATTTGATTATTACCCATCATTCACAAAATGACCACAAATTCACTGTCTTAACAACTTTTGTATTGTGAGAACAGTGTACTACTTTTAAAAGTAGTATCAAATTGTGTCACAGTAAGAATCTTTGGCCCCTCCATCCTGCCTTCTCTGACATTTTATAATGTGTTTGTTATTAGATTTATTTCACATGTAGTACAGATTTTATGTTGCATATTCAATACAGTGAGTTAAGCTTGAAATCTGTTTTAGTCAGTTTGATTTGATTTATTTTATTACTGTTCTTATGTGGATCTATAAACATAAAAACATCATCAAAGTCTTTATATCTGTGAAGGTTCTCAGTCATCCAGGTCATGGTTATCTCAAAAAGGTTTATCCAATAGCAACTGGAC
>JAUMTR010000009.1:5318013-5341886 GCA_032270685.1 Microctenopoma stevenorrisi
CATTCCATGCTCCCCCACTAATAAAGAAAAAAGAGGAAATCAATAGTGTGGGAGCATTCCATGCTCCCCCACTAATTAACACTGTGAAAAATTATGTATTTAGAGGTTCATTCAAGTTTGTCCTCAGTTACTCTGCAGAAGTCTCTTATGAAGGGAAAGATGAAGTTAGTCCAAAGACTTGAAAGAAGCTTAGAGAGTCAGTAGAAATAGCACAGCGTTCAGTCGGGTAATTAGGAGACATTTAGCAACACCTGGGCCAAGGATTAAAAAAACGTGGGTTTCAGTAGCTTACGTAGAACACCTTCACTTTGGCAAATCAAGGAGTCTTAAGCACTCACGCCATGAAAACGCATTTCCATTGGTGGGATCCTGAGCAACGTCTTCTATTCAATGAACAGAGTGCTGTTTCCTGTAAGAACTGTCCTGGAAATATCTTGACCTGCTTGTCAAATCAAGGTTTTGTTGAGTTAATGAAAATGACCCAGTATTGATAACTGTACATTCAAAAGGTAACTGAATCTGAATACTCATTTATTAAGTGTTCAAAAACAAAAATTTGTTAATTATAGGTATATTTTGTACCTTCAGACAGAAGTAGGGTAGACGTTTCTCCTTATCTCAGTCATTAAGCTAAGCTAACAGCTAAGCTTCTTTAACGTCTAGTGAAAAGACAAAGCACTACTGATCTTCTCACCTGACGCTTAGTGAAAATAGCATGATATTTCCAAAAATGTAATGCATTACCTTTACCTGAATATCTCTGGCTCCTCCCTGTGTCCACACAGAGTACATAACTGCTAGGTTTGGAAGCAGAAATCTGGAGAGTTATGCTGTCTTTTCACTTGACGATGACCTGGCCGATTCTGTGACAATGTCCATGTTCATCCGTACCAGACAGTCTAGTGGACTGCTCCTCATCCTGGCCAACAGCACCAGCCAGTACCTGCGCTTGTGGCTTGACGAGGGAAGGGTCAAAGTTCAGGTCAACAACTTTGAGACCTTTGTTGGTCAGGAAACACTCAGTGATGGGCATTTCCATTTGGTGACTGTGAAGCTGGAAGGAACGGAAGCCCACTTGTTCCAGTCGGCCCAGAGCCATGTCTCTATGACCATCAGGCAAATTCAAGCCCAGCCTGGGGATGTGGTTTTCATGGGAGGGCTGTCAGACTCGAGAGCATCCGCTTCGTTTGGTGGCTATTTTAAGGGATGTGTCCAAGATGTGAGAATTAACAACAAACGCCTGCAGTTCTATCCCATAGCAACGTCAGTGGAATCGTACAACCTCAAGCAACTTATCAATGTTGCACAAGGATGCATAAGTGACAACGCCTGTGCTGTGAGTTATATCAATATTAATTATAACATTCATTTTTGATCGCGTTGGGTGTCTGTCATTTTTCTCACTGAGCTGTGGACACATTTTAATTCCTAATCTCCACCAATAATGACTCACGGTGATAGAGTTTGACTGTTTTCCCTTCATCAGGTCAACCCCTGTCTCAATGGTGGAGTGTGTTACACCATGTGGGATGACTTCACCTGCAACTGCCCCCCTAACACTGCAGGCCAGCGCTGTGAGGAGGTGAAATGGTGTGAGCTGTCTCCTTGTCCCGACACCGCCGTTTGTCTGCCTCACTCACAGGGCTTTGAGTGTAAGTGTCCTGAGATGGGGACCTGTTGTTGCACTATTCTTATCATCTTTAAATGTACTGTGCCTAAAAAAACCTCTAAAAATACCCAAGTAGAGGATCTTACGAAGACAATGCCAGGAAAAAGGGATCTATAATAGATGTGAAAGTCTTTTATTAAACAAGCACATGTCTGAGCTTGGTTTTCATTGACTAAAGGGACTGTTTGCAGTGCGTAGCCCACTATTGCTCGCTGTTGCAGGCACCAATTAATTGCAGTGTTGATGATTACAGAAGGGGACAGAGTTGGCACAGAGATCCTACATAGGATTCCTCTAAGACGTAATAATCCCTGGTCAGATTAAGTCTGCCGCCACATGCCTGCGGAAGTTTACAATGACAAGTCTGGAGATGTCACATGTTCACACAGAGACAATGGGAGAGATCTGTGCAAGCAATTGTACAGTCAGTACAGTTTTTTATATTATACACTTAATATAATAATTCAAATAATCAGTAACAGTTTAAAAAAGAAATGTTTTTCCTAAATAGTTTTGTATTTTGGATGATGACTATCAACAAACCTTTTGACTAAGCAATAGGAAATTTACAGCAACTGGTAAGTTTTATTGCAGATCACTTAAGTCTTTTCAAATTTTCTTCTTCAGGTTTGTCTGATGTGACATTTCGGGTTGAAAGCAGCATTTTGCACTACCAGAGCAACGGAAAGGTTAAGCGCAGCCTCACCAGTGTCTCGCTCAGGTTCCGCACAAGACAGTTCACTGCCACCTTACTGCATGCACAAAAAGGTTTAGACTACCTTACAGTCTCTCTTCAGGACTCTCACATGGTCATGGAGCTCCATGCTGGGGACAAAAATTCCCCCAAGGTGACTGTTCAAGCCCAGCATCCAGTCAGTGATGGAGAGTGGCACACGGCAAAGTTCAGCATGGAGAACCAGACACTTCTGTCCTCCAGGTGGCTCATGACTGTGGACGGAAGAAAGACAGCACTGAGTATTTCCAAAACAGCTGTGAGGCACCTGGATTTTCTTAAGGAGGGAGCAGACATCTTCCTGGGGGGTCTGGGTCTGAACACTGGCGCAAAACTGTTTGGTTGTCTGGGTTCTGTGCAGATTGGAGGCCTTCTTCTTCCTTTCTATTTGGACACACAGTTGAAGCTCCCCAGACCCCAGGACGAGCAGTTTGTGAGAATAAACAGCGACATTACTCTGCAGTACGGCTGCTTGGGAGACAGTGTGTGTGCGCCCAATCCATGTGAGAACGAGGGGGTGTGTGAAGACCGCTTTGATCTACATCACTGCGTGTGTCCCTCTGAGTGGACAGGGCCACTCTGTGAGGACATGGCAGATGCATGCATCTCCAGCCCCTGTATCATCGGCAACTGCACCAATGTATCTGGGGGATTCAAGTGTGTGTGTGAGCTGGGGTACAGTGGCGAACAGTGTGACATGAAAGTCGATACATGTGAAACCAGCAACTGTAGTAACGGGGCCACGTGTCTCACAGGCTTCCTGGGCTACACGTGCCTCTGCCCTCAGAATCTGACGGGCCAATACTGCGAGTGAGTACTTCAAATTTCTCTTTAATACGTCTTCGACACCAAAGCTACAGTAGCACACAATGCATCAAACAATCATACTGATTCACTACCGTGTCTCTTACAGCGAGAGAATTCCTGAAATTCCATGGTACATTGAAACCAGTCCGTGAGTGTATAAAATAGTGAACATCAATACACTGATTCATTAAACAAGTGAAAAGTAAATCCACCAGTCAATTTGAAAAATGTTCACGTCTTGTTGTGTTTTTCTGTTTAAGACTTCCGCAGTTGCCTGTGTCGACATGTATCGGCACAAGATGGAACTACAGCTGCTATAATGGAGGGAACTGCTCAGAAGCTGAACATACCTGTTACTGCCTGCCTGGTTTCGCAGGACAGTGGTAGGACATGCATGATTATCATTATGCTTTGTAGCCAGCTGGTTGAAGGATCCGCAGCAATGAATTGAAATACACTCACCAGCCACTTTATTAGGTACACCTATCCAACTGCTTGACGCAAATTACTGATCAGCCAATAACATGGTGGCAACTCAATGCATTTAGGCATGTTGACATGGTCAAGACGAACCGCTGCAGTTCAAACCAAACTTCAGAATGGGGAAGAAATGTGATTTAGGTGACTTTGAACGTGGCATGGTTGTTGGTGCCAGACAGGCTGGTCTTAGTGTGGGATTGTCACGCAAAACCATCTCTAGGGTATACAGAGAATGAACAAAAAAAGGGAAAACATCCAGTGAGCGGCAGTTCTGTGGGCAAAAAGGCCTTGTTGATGCCAGAGGTCAGAGGAGAATGTCCAGAGTGGTTCGAGCTGATTTAAAGGAAACAGTAACTCAAATAACCACTAGTGCAACAACCACAGTTTGAAGAGCATCTCTTAACGTCACACACATCGAACCTTGAGGCAGATGGGCAACAGCAGCAGAAGACCACACCGGGCGCCACTCCTGTCAGCTAAACACAGGAAACAGAGGCTACAATTCACACGGACTCACTGAAATTGGACAATAGAAGACTGAAAAATGTTGCCTGGTCTGATGAGTCTCGATTTCTGCTGCGACATTCAGATGGTAGGGTCAGAAGTTAGGGTCAACAACTTGAAAGCATGGATCCATCCTGCCTTGTATCAACCTGCCTTGGTTCAGGCTGATGGTGTAATGGTGTGGGGGACATTTTCTTGGCACACTTTGTGCCAATTAGTACTAATTGATCATCGTTGCAACGCCACAGCCTACCTGAGTGTTGTTGGTGCCCATGTCCACCCCTTTATGACCAAAGTGTACCCATCTCCTGATGGCTACTTGGATAATGCACCATGTCATGAAGTTAGAATCATTCAGACTGGTTTCTTGAACATGACAATGAGTTCACTGAACTCAAATGGTCTCCACAGTCACCAGATCTCAATCCAACAGAACACCTCTGGGATGTGGTGGAACGGGAGACTCGCATCATGGATGTGCAGCCGACAAATCTGCAGCAACTGTGTGATGCTATCCTGTCAATATGGACCAATATCTCTGAGGAATGTTCCCAGTATCTTGGTAAATCTATGCCACGAAGGATTAAGGCAGTTCTGAAGGCAGAAGATGGTCCAACCCCGTACTAGCAAGGTGTGACTAATAAAGTGGCCAGTGAGTGTACATTTTAAGAGTTGCTGCAAAGTGCTCTGAATACTTGTGCCAATGTGATTTTAAGGTTTTTCCTTTTTCATACATTTCTAAAATTCTGTTTTCATTTTGTCATTATGGGGTACTGAAACCTGTATATGAATGTAAACAATAATTAATAATAATAATAATAATAATAAAGAACAATGGTATTATGCTGCAGGAACAACACTGAAAAAGGTGGCGAGGTCAGAATACTGTCTGAATACACTGTACATAAAGAAGTTGTAGTAAGCACGTAACCACTTGAATTCTGTTTGGTGCAGTTTGTTCTACAGTTTTTCTTCTTGTTCTTCCTTCCAGGTGTGAGAAGGACGTGGATGAATGTGCCTCAGACCCTTGTATGAATGGAGGCTTCTGTGTCAACTACGTCAACAGTTTTGAGTGTGTGTGTGACATGAATTACTCAGGGATACACTGCCAAATAGACGTCAGCGACTTCTACTTGTATCTCTTCTTGGGCCTGTGGCAGAACCTCTTCCAGCTGGTTTCTTACCTTGTGATACGTCTCGACGATGAGCCAGAGGTTGAGTGGGGATTCCACGCAAACGATTAGACCAAACCTCGTCTATTGTGTTCAAACTGCAGTCATGGTTAATGTCGCACTGATGTACTCAACAGACTTTGCTAATTTATTACCCAAACTCATGTACTGTGAGCGAAGGGATACTCTTTTGTGGCCTCTTGTGAATTGGTTAATAAAATAGTTACATACAGTATATACATCAAACTCACTGAGAGTTCCTTTTTTATTAGACTATCGTTACCCAGCATGCACTCTTTGACACAACAATTGTTGTGATCATGTCATCACTTTAATGAAGTTACACCCTGGAACATTTTTGTGAAGCTGAGGTGAGAAGAGTTTAAAAAAAATACTTACATGATAAATGTATCCTTTGTAAACAGATTGGTCCTAATTTATATTTTAATTTCTCAGAGACAACAAACTAATTAACATCACATGACAAACAGATTTAGCTAAAGGCCTTGTTTTTTAACTTCAGTCCACAAGCAAGTTGCTGTTAAACAGTTTGCACCATATTTATTAACATTTAAATGCATTTTTCCGGTTACCTGGTTCTCATACTGAAAACCACACATTTTCACGAGTTTGTGTGCCTTAAAAGAGATTTAGGGCACCTTTTTGTAATCTGTGTATAATTCTTCAGGGACACACTTACATGCAGTTATAATGTTCAGGTTTCTGATAAAATACATGTCCAGAGTTAGGAAGTTGTGTATTTGCAAATGTGTACAACCCAAAGGTAAATAGCTGAAAGGTAAAGCTGCATGCGGTGCGTGCAGTACCTCATATGTACTATGAAAACATAAAATAAAGTTTGTGAAATAATAGGAAAGTGTCTAGTTTTTATTTAAACCTTCAGAAACATTTTCTATGCAACAAACAAAAATAATTATTAAGACATCGCACATTTTTAGTTCAGCTATGTATGTATGTCTGTATGTCTGTCAAGTTGAGAATGCAAAATTCGACATTACAAAATGTGCAAATAAGATGTACAGATATTTTAACAGTAACACCTTCACACAGACATATACCATGACATAACAAATCCGTTTCAACAGGCAGTTCATTCAGTAAGGCTCTGTTGGTGCACTATAAATCTGTAAACTCCAAAAACAATAGGACACTCCTGCACTAAATAACATGCCTGATTAAATACAGTGATTTAGCAGTGCACCTGATACAGGTCTGACACTCTCCTACTGGAATCTGCCATGTGCACACACAGTGCTGCAACCATCACAGTCGCACACAACTCATCTCGCACATGAATCAGAAGCAGCAACATCAGCCGTCTTCCTGGAGCTTACATTCACAGAGCTCTTTGTAGATCCTCTTACGTATCTTTGGTATGTCCTTCTGTGAAAACTGCAGAGGTTTCGAAAGAGCGAGGCATCGACAGTACTGAAAAGAGAACAACAAAGAGTGACGATGAGTTGAAACTAATCAGACACAACTAGGCTTCAAGTTGTGCATTTGAAGCGTGAAAAGGCATGTAAGTACCTCCAAGACAAACACCCCACAGTCATTTTCATTGGTCTGCTGTGGGATTTTCTGTGAAGGACAGCAGGGGGAGACAAGACATCATGTCAGTTACCGTATGTTGCCTTTGATACCAGGGCCCCATTTGTTAAACATGGATATTAAATCCTCCTCATTATAATATTGATGATTCGAGTCCAGATTTGCCATTTAAATTCATCTGGATCTGTCGTAGCAACAAGTCCTTAAGCCCAAACATGCAAACTGCTGAGTGACAGTCAGTGGACAATGACCACTGAAAGCAGCCTATGACCTTACTTTATAAAATAAAATACTACTGAAAATATAAAATATCAAGAACTGTAACAGAACCAGGGCACGGTTTTACATACATTAATGATTATCACTTCACAGTATCTGGTTCATCAGGAATGTTGACTATATCTATAAAACACAGTATTTATCATTTTCAGCATTAGTGACAAGATACCTCATCATATGATACCGTCCAACCATTCTCAAAAGCTGTTTGCTGCTTCTCCTTTGCTTCTGTCATCAAGTATTTCAGGATGTTCTGTCATAGGCAAGGTGAAAAGAAAAAAGCTGATTAGGAGCTGTGGTAACTTACAAAAAAAGCAGCTGAAATATACTGAAAAAATGTACACAGAACAATATATCTACCCGTGCAACCTTCTGAAGCACATTCCCTTGAGAGTCATAGAGGCAGATCCTCTTTCTGATGAAGTCAGCAGTGACCAGACACCAGTGAACCTCCAGGTGGATGGGCACCAACAGTAAACTCTTAGAAAACAGATCCACCTGAGCAGAAAACATGGGGTGAAATCACACATTTTATGAAAATATCACATGGCTTCCATCTCAGACGCAACTGACCTGCTTTGTCCACCTCTTAACACCTTCATAACCTCTGGTCATGAGCTGCCGGTGGAAGAAGCTGTTGAGGAAATGAACCTAGGAAAGGAGACAGGAAAGATTACAGAACTGTTTTTATTGGTTGGTTGGTTGGCAACCCATTAGCTTTATGCTAAACTAACTGTAGTTAACTGCAGTTGCATTGGTTTCAGTTTTCCCATTAGACTCTGTGTTAATATTTTAAAATAAAAAAACATTATGTCACCTTCTGACAGGCAGATTCCACGATGAGGTCTCCATACATGTTCATCACCTTGAGCAGCAACAGAAATGGAGACACCAGTTACATTCACATTTGATTCCTATTTCCACTTAAACTCACTAGGAACATTTTTTTGTGTTTTGTGTTGCATATAGATAGTGACCTGATCATTAAGCCAGTTCTGATCTGCCAGTGTCGACAAATCGTCCAGTGTCAGTGTGTGCTTCTTGTAGAGCACTTGGAAGAAGGGAACGGGCTTCTGAATGATGACAGTTTTGTACTTGGTAACCTCTGAGATGATCACATCCTTGCTGCACCAGGGGAAAAATGGTTGAGAAATAAAAATCATTACAGATACGACTCCACGTACACGTCCAAGTACTGTTGTCAAGTGATTCAAGACAAGGCATATAGATTTTTATCTTATATTTTAGACTCACCTTTCACTGAAATCAATTTGAAACTTTTTCTTCAGATGACCCAACAAATCGCTCCTTTTTAGCGGGATGAGACTTCCATACATTCTGAAGAAGTCCTCAAGGAATTCTGGACAAACACGAAAACACAGAAGCAGCTGTGAAAAACTGAGAATTCAAACCAAAGTTAAAAAGATATGAGCGTGTACATACCGTGGATGTGCTTAGTCAGTTCTGTAACACTGACATCAGCTTGGCAAGATATTTTACTGGTGATTCTCTCATCAGTGTCTATGTTTGGATCCCGGTCCTGACCTGGAGTGACGGTGTGTTGTCTTGATGGGCTTTCGACATGAAGCCTCTGAGGTGGGGTCACGTTTTCTGGTACTTTGAAATGTGTAATGCTCCCACATGCAACACTGTCTGTCACGGTTTGAGAAGGTTCTGAAGCATCTGCAATTTCACAACACTGTACAAAGCTTTCTGTTCTTTGAGACAACGCTGTTGCCACAGTTTGACTAATGGTCCCTGCGGCAGCATCTGTGTCCCTAACAGGGTTCTGCAAGTAGCTGGAAGCAATGAACACTTCTGACACACTCCCAGAATCACATGGTTTCAGCTGGCAGTTCTGAACCCTCAGCCTGTCCCCTGAATCATCTGTATCACATCTGTGGAGTGGCACAACATCTGATGTTGTGTGATTCAATCTGTGCTCCATTGGACAACTCCTTCTTTTCTTCTGCAAGTGTGTCTTTGAATTGACAGAGAGGCCAGAGCTAGACCTGATCCTACCATTTCGTCTCTTGGTTCTGAATATCCCATAACAGCATTTCTCCCGCCGTTTCCTCCACATCCAAAGCTGTAATTTACAATACAAGCGTCTCTTGGCTTTCCTGGAGAGATGAGAAACCCTCTTAATAGAACCCATCAATTCCTTTCTTCTCTTCAGGCACTTTGCTCTGGAAGCTCTGTGTTCAATGCATCAGAGTACACGTTGGAGCGTTATATGAGCCGAGTTGTGGTTATCCTTTTAGCTGTGTCATATAGCTCATGCGACAGAGAGACAGTGCTTCTGGTTCATATTCAACTGCCACCAGCTGAACCAGCGCAGACGTTTACTGGAAAGGTGAATACGAGTATTGGCACATCCACACCTTGACAGGGTTTTTAGTTGACCTTATATTTGCCACCACTTCTGGTAACTTCCACAGTATAGCCATGCACAGTCCAAACATTTGCTGCAAAAAAAAGAGAACAGGTGTGTTACTACAGCTGCAGTCATCTCACACAATATTATCCTATATGCCAATTAGTAAATGTAATTATTTTCTGAAGTTTGACCAGACTTCATTGTTATGCATGAATGCTAATGCTGAGAAGCATTATATATTGCAACACTGAGACAGTTTGTCCCCATGACAAGAATTTGTCGTATTGCAACAACATCACTGCATGACGATGTGTTTCCATACACACTCAATCACGGGTATGTCACATGAGCCTACAAACACAATATGCATATAGGAGGTCGCAACCATAGACATGATGCCAAGCCAAACGGTGCCAACTTAAATGATAAAAACTTAAATATCCCACTCACATCCTATCATTTAACCACTCAATTATTTTAGTTACATATTTTTTTTTGTAATAGGCTTTGTGATTTATAATCACTGATCCTGTATGCTCAACTCTAAAGTCAGCATGCTGCTTTGACGTAAGGATAAAAAATGTCCTCTTGTAATATTAACCCCCTGTTATCCTCAACTATGTAAAATATCACAGTATAGATTTAGGAGTATATCACCCACCTCTAATAGCTATCCAATAACATGGTACTGTACAAAAGCCTTTAGACATTTTAGTGGATTAGATTTTAGTCTAGCTGTCCAGTCCCAGACTTTTTTAGCAGCATGAAAATGACAATGAAACCACAGGCATTAAAACCATGTTAGAAAACACAGGTCTCCATTTACTGCATTATGGTAATTGGTTAAGTAACAACTTTTTGTGGCATTATATATTAAATGTTCCTTACATGCAGTTATTTTACGTTTAGTGCCTTAAACCTTTCTACAGTCTACATTAGAGGAGCTAAATGTACTTTAATTCATAATCATATAACATTATTTTAACAATAAAATAATATTTTAAAAGAGGATGCATTCTGGAGCACAGTAAACACTATACAGCACACAGTTGATCAATTAAATATGCTTTCGATTAAATGACTTAAAGCTGATTGGCTAAACGCAGCTGTTTTCATAAATGCTTCAACAGAATGTATGAACTATGCTACGCGCGTGCACTCCAGACCCACACACACATCCATACTTTACAAGTTGCGCTAATAATTCTAACAGCCTTTCAAAGCACAAACTGTTTTGTTCTGACTTCATATCTTCTTCGCACGTGTTTCCAAGAAAATTAGCTACCATAGCTAGGTTTACTGACACAACAGCTGTGGTAACTCATGGGAAGCTCATAGCCACCAACCACGCAGCCTCGCCGCCACGGCCTCGTTTGGCTCATTTAAACCTCTGAGCGAAGCGAGCTCTTGTCTGAGAAAAGCCTATCGTGTCTACTCATCAAAGAATGAACGTACTTTTTAATTTTATGTTTACCTGTGTGACCCTCTCAACCTGCAGGACACTTAGCATCATGCACATAACGAGTCGCGTGAGAATCGCGTCACTCTCACGTCGACCAATCAGGTGTTAATAATATAAAATATGTACACAATTGATTGTTAGTGTTGTCCGAGCGAAATACACTGTCTTATATTTTTAGTTATTATATATTTAGTAAAAATATTTATTCTTTTCTAGTGATTTTTAATTTAACCTTTTTTTCTGTACTGTACTCCCACGTGTATTCCAGTATACGTGGGATAAATATTGCAATCAGTATTTCAGTCAGTACTCCTGCCGATTTGCAGTGAAGCTAATTTCCAGGTATTGTGGATCACCAGACAGAGAGATGTTGCAGGCCCCAATGAGACAGACAAAAAGTCAAAATATAACAGAAGACAAGAGCAAACATGCACGTCCTTTCTTCAGTTTCTGATTAAAACTCTGCAGACTGGTCCTGACCCAAAGTAGTGTTTTCTGCACATGGTAAATTGCAGAGCAAATAATCTATGTGGGCAGCTGGAATGAATGTCTGTGTCCCTCAACTATGCCCCCCGTTCACAAACATCCTCTCTGTCATCTGGTTACACAATATATGGCTATTTAAACATGCAGCTCTTCATGTACTTTGTTTGCTTTATAATTCCAGAGACGTTAATGCAAGATTTGGGCCGCTACAGTATAAAATCATAAAAATCACAGAAATTTTGAGATGTTTCTTAATTTCACACTATAAAAGTATAGAGATGTTAAGTGAACTCTAATGCCAGGCTTTGTGAAACTCTATTTGTTTTGGCAGCCATCCTAAAGCAGAGTATGACCTGCAGTGTGACGCAAGAGGGATGTTCATGGTTTAATTTGGCTTTTGTTTCCTGTTTAAAGTACAGCATATATACACCGCAGTCTGCATGCAATCTGCCTGCACACTTTTCTGATAACCTCTTGCATCGCTTACAGAAATGAATCCACTGGGCGTCAGTGTGGTTCTAGGACTGCTGGTGGGGGTATGGGCCCAGGTAAATGTACAACGTCCTCTCTGTGATTCCCCTGAAGTAGAAGACGCTGCTCTGGTGGCTAGAGATTACCTCAACGGCCAGCACACCCATGGGTACAAGTATGAACTGAACAGGATCGAGGATGTCAAGGTCTACAGTGAGGTAAGTCAGCAAAGACGCTGGGTAGTTACAGGCAAAGACATACTGAGGTGGAGCCAGCAACACACACTTCACATCCCCTTAATCAAGCTGATGTATATACAAGAAAACAAAAATGTGTATAATTTCAAAAACAATAACAGAATTATTCTGTATTCCCAATTTTACTCTGTCAGCCCCCAAATCAAAATATAATCTGCGTGTGTTCCTGAGCAGTCAGAAAATATTTATATTAAACAGTAATAATGTAAACCATGCATATTCATTCAGGTAAATATTACTTCAGAACATGTAATTCACCAACAGCCAAATGTACAGTTTGCAGGAATTTATGTCTGGTTAGATTTTTGTTATATTTATAAATATAAAATAAAATAAAATTGTTTCTCTTTTAGCCTAATGGAGACAGTATGTATGTTCTGGAAGTTGACCTGCTGGAGACAGACTGTCATGTGTTGGATCCCACACCTCTTGCCAACTGCACAGTCAGAGCCAAACATTTCACGGTGAGACGGGGGAAAGTTTGCACATAGAAGCTTTCATACTAGAATTACAGGGATTGAACCGCATGTAAAGATGATGAACATATGAATAATAAGAAAAGATTGATTACTGTGCAATGTAGACTGAATCTTTATCTCTACTCAGGCAGTGGAAGGAGACTGTGATGTGGTGCTGAGGAAAGTTGGTGGAGCTCTGACTGTCACTGCGTTCAAGTGTAAAACAGAGGGTAACATTTTTAAATCACACTCCATGCACATAACCATATGACTCCAAAAACATAACGCATCACACTCCACATTAAAACCTGATTGTTTCTTTTTGTTTGATCACATGTAGAGTCAACAGAGGACATTTGTTTGGGCTGTTATGGCCTCCTTCCCTTAAATGATACTACAGGTCTGGACTTTGTTGATGTTTCTCTGGCAACCTTCAATAATAATTCAGAGAAAAGCTACAATATACTGGAGGTTGGAAGGATGTCCTCACAGGTTGGTTTAATTGGAATTTTATCAGAATTTCTTACAAGCATTTAGCCATGTGTGCCTATAAGTACATCAGTACTTCTTTGTTCCAGATTCTGGCTGGTAGAACACGATATTTAGCAGAATATATCATAGTTGAGGCTAACTGCACTGATGGTATCTGCGAACCCCTGATCGATCCCCTGGCTGTAAGTACAGAAAATATCCATTTTGTCACGTGTCAAAAAATGAAGAGGTAGTTGCTCTCAAAAATGATTAGTGGTAAGGCATATAATGTACACTTTTTTTAGCCTGCTGATAAGCTAAGGTAAGACTGAGTAAAAGAAATGTTGGAGTTGGTCACATAAACTCCTTAAAAAATGTATATTCATTTATATGAATGTTAATTAATTTGGAGAATTTCTTTCTCTACCAGGAACAGGGACTTTGTAGTGCCAGTGGAGTAAATGCTCATCACACAGTGGACTGCAAGTTGTTTCCCACTCTGGTAAAATATTGCATTTAGAAAAAAATCAACAACTTTACCATCCTTCATTTATACAGATACCATCAGTTCTAAATCTCTTATAATTTTTCAGATGCCCTTTGTAGACGCCAACAACACTGTCTCACCACCAGTGGTTCATGTACAAGGAGGCAGCCTGTCACACAAACACGGTTTTCGACACCATAAACTGACAGCTCTTCATAACCCTCATTTGAGCACTCTTCTGTCTGCAGAATCAGCAGAGTCAGAGGAAACTGTACCTGTGGCCCCTGCAGTAGTTGATACTGCTGCAGTAGCTGCAGATCCTGTTCCAGCTGCTGCTGATCCTGGGGCAGCTGCGGTAGATCCTGCAGTGGCCTTGGATTTCCCATCCAGTAGGGACCATGAGATTAATTTTATCGTTAAGAGAGATGTCTCTGCTGTACCTGCAGGCAACAACCCTGCAGCTCAACTTGGCCCCGTTCAGCTTCTGCCACCGTGCCCAGGAAGGGTCAGATACTTCTGAATAAACAGCTCCTACAGACTATATTTACTTCTTTTAGCTACATTGGTGCTAAAGTAACATGAATTGATACACGCCATTGTGTTGACTGTTGAGTCACCTGAGATTATAAATTGCAAGACAACTTTGAAATCTGTGTAAAGCAAACAAAGATAAGCATTAAATGTTGCTAAATAAATCTTAAATCCAAAAAAGTTGTTCTTTTTGGTTATCATACATCCTTTATTAAACTGAAACTACTTGCACACAGTCAAATGAGACTTGCCATTTATAGGTTTTGATGAGGACTGATGACCTTCTAATATATAATACAATTGATCACTTATGTCACATTTGATCAGAAACAAAAAAATAAACTGAAGAGGAAGTGACTTTAAACAACGCTTTAATGAAGGCTGCAGCGTTAGCAGGTAAAAAAAAATCAACTGTTTACTGTTAAAAAAAATCAAGAAATACAAACAAAAAAAAAAAAACTTGACTTACGCCAACGATGTTCTTGTGTACCCACTGACATCAATACCACCACAGTAAATGTAACCTATTAGTCTGCCCACATCACTTTTTTATATATAATATTTCAAACCCTGCTACAATGTTTCACCAAAAAGCAAAATGTCAGATGAAGGGGCAGCAGCTAAACAAACAAAAAAAATCTACAGCAATGCATATTTTAATTTCAGATTCTTTAAAATAAAGAATTCACAATTGCAGTCACTGGGGCCATTGTTGATGATGTAGGTGTATCCTGGAAGACTATTTACATTAATGGGTCAATGTTCAATAAGCACAAGTTCATGGTGAGGTCAATTAAGCAAGAACAACAAGTTCAACAAGGGCAATGCACCTTTTGGGTCTACAAAGCATGTGCCAACAAGTACCGAGTAAACGAACTTTTAAAACAACCTTCCAATTCCACGAGGCTACAGTAATGTTCACTTGATGCAACTTTGCTGAATTGCTTACCTGCCACAAAAGGAGAGAGGGAGGCAGACACAAAAACCAAAAAACAAGCTCTGTTGTGTTTCATTGTTTTTATTCACATTTAAGCTACATTTCTGCTTCTGGTTTCCATCTTCTCTCTGAAAGCATTAGCTTCCCTGGATGGTTCTGTCCTGCAAGTGACAAGAATATCAAAATCAAAAGTCAAAAAGTTCAGCTTTAAATAACATTGTCAACACACCTTTTACTTGGTGTTCCATGGTTGAAATGTCCAGGATAATGGCGTGAAGAACCTTGACTGGAGCTTAGCGGTGTCAGGGACTTCCACAAGTCTTTAAGTGACCCAGGAAATTTTGTTTTTATTTGTGCTTCATTAGTAGGGGGTTGCTGGGCCAGAGGCAAAAAAGCATCAAAACCAGGATCAGTCAACGGCAAATCCAATTTTGCACCAAAACTTGGTGTGTGTTTGTTTTCTTTCTGGGGGGGACTCTGCTGGGCTGGGTTGCCGTGATGCCCTGGAAGATTTTGTTCCAGGAAGTTTATGTTATAAGCACCGGAAGTCAGTGGAGATCCGTTCCAACTATTGTGTTCCATACTTGGTGGCCTATGCTGTAGCAGCACATCACTATTCAGTTCAGAATAGGACTGCAAAGTCTGATCACGTTCAGTGAATTCATTTGAGGCGTTCACCACTAGATGTAGGGGTGACCAGTTAGGGGCTAGAAAATTTTTATAAGTTGGATTTTGCACATTTTTCACCATGTAAGGGGCCTGAAGATGATCCAGTTTAAAAGATGTACCGGATTGTGGATTTGATGGCTGCAGTTCCCAGGCTGTAGGTTTATTTTGCTGCAGTTTATTTTCTTCAGACAATGGAGACAAAAAATGGCTTCCAATGGGATTATTCATGTTCCCAGGTGGTTGATTGGCAGTTTGCCACTTTAGGGGCTGTTCATTATCCATTTCTAATTGCCCCATTTGATTTAATCGATTACCTGAAGCACGAGGAATCAGGGGGACATTGTTGGGACTGTGGAATTGGCTGTGAGGTAAATACAACAGCTCTTTTTGTGCTGCATATGGCCATTGAGGATATACTGGATCAAAAAAGTAAGGGTAAACTGGCATCTCAGGATATGAAGGCTTGCTGGGATTTCCAGTATATTGTGCACCACTGGGGCCATCTGGTGGCTGCAGATACTGAGGGTTTTCATTTCCAGGTGGTTTAGACTGGAATAAAATTGGTGCAGAGGTGGACGTTTTGAGTGCTCGCGTTGTCGTTTGAGCAGGGTGAGCAGAGCCCAAGCTGCTGCCAAACCCTGTATGTTGACTACCAAGACCAGCTGGAACAATATGGAGATACTGATGAAAAGCCATTTGTGGACAGCAATTGGAAAATCCAGATGGACAGACCCGAGGGCAGTACACAGGGGGAATCTGTGGAAAACCAAGGGGGACTACACCATCATTAGTAGGTTGTGGTGTAGCAGAGTCTGTTTTTGCATTACTGACTGGAGTGGTGGCCTGTTGTGGTCGTTGCATATATGCAGAGGGACTCTGGGGGGCTCCAAGCTGTGGTAGAGCTGGCTTCTGTGAGGTTTGTGTAAAGGGAGGCTGTTTGAGTGGCACAGGCATCTGATAACGATCAGAGGAGAAACTCTGGTAGAAGGGGCCTGGGTGGAACAATTGGGGTTTTCCCGTAGTTACAGGCTTAACTAATGCTGGTGGTTGATGGTAAAAAACAAATGGATAAGAGGGTTTTTCAGGCTGGCTTGCAGGTGGTTTAGTTGCTGGTGGCTGTGTAGGCTGAGGGTTATAAAAAGGGTAAAAGTAGTAAGTTCCCTGGCTCTGGGCTGATGTAGTTTTAATAACTGGAGACTTTGTAGTAATGGGTTGCACAGTGGTTGTACGTTTAGAGTCCGTCTTCGCAAGGTACGGGTAGAAGAAATCAGGGTAAAAATAAGGATAAGGTAACTGGGGCTGGGGAGCTGGTTGTTGATCTGGGTTCCCAATAGATATGCCTGGGGTCTGAGGAAAACCTGGAACCTGAGGAATAGCAGGTGGTTGGGGTTTTGGAGTTTGATAAAAATCTTGTGGTTTTAGATCTGGGATCTTTGTGGGTTCCGACTGAGTTGGCAACAGTGATGGACAGGAAATTTTAGTTTCCCCATCACCAGACAGTTCAAGAGTGTACATTCCATCCTGGAAGAGATAAGATAAGATGTTATTGATCCCACGTAGATGAAACTGGTGTATTACCACAGCTCCAGACAGTACAGGAATACAGCACAGTGCTACTTTAACTTGGCAGACTACAGCATTAAAAAGAAAAATTAAATGAAACAGATGAAATGATGAGAAAATATAGGAAAGATATGTGTTAACAATGTGCAAGTAGTCAATTAGCTGCTACATGATGCTACTCCACTACTATGTGCCTTACAGTAGTGGATATCTATGGGCATGGTTGCACACCTGTACAACATACAGTACATCCATCTGCATTATATATACACACACACATACACAAAAAGTGTTAATACTGTAGTTAGATTAGGTTGGAAAACAGGAACATTTATCATCAAGGAAAAGTGTGTTGTACCTTTTCCTCCAGGCACGGTGCATAGTGAACAGAGATGACCACACCTTCAGGATGTGCAACTACACTGAACCCACAGCTGGATGAGGCCTTCATCAGTGGTTCCCAACTACCATGCACTGTAAGACACCGTATTACATGTTAACACTTTCAAAAGACATTTCTTAACAGGATACGCATCTTAATGTGTCTAAAACACACAAGAAAAGTCAAACTTACATTTCACACGAATATTTGCATCCGAGACCGTCCAGTCCGTTTTTACAATCATGCCCTCCGAGTAACAACTGACCATTGGTGGGTTAGGTGAAGACTGTCTCATCAAAGGGCATAACATCCTTAGTGTTAACCCGCACCAACGTAAAGGCAGAACATAGCTGTCCTCCTGAAACCAACAAGTTCTAATAAAAAAACAAAAAAAACACCTCATAAATAATAATAAGTGGTTTTAGTGTGTGGCGTGTCCAGAGCGAAGCATCCCACCTCAAGTGCGACAAAGCAGCCATCATAAGGTGCAACTAAGACCAAACCTCTCTCTGTTGACCTGATGGTGTAGCCACAGCTTGGTGGCAACTTGGACAGAGGCAGAGGAGACAAGCGACTTCCTGAGAGATCAAACCAACAATGGGATTAATTGTTCCCCAGCTCCTACCGTTCAAATAAAATAAACTGCTGTTCATATTTCATGTTTACTATTCATGATAGTAGTACATGCTTTACTCAGCGGGAAACTTACCTCTGTCCACAAAGAAGAGTGATCCAGGTGAAGCAGCAGCATTGCTGACTTGAAGTTGCATGGAGTCTCCTGTGCATTCAACCTTTGGTTCCATTTTAAGAATCCGTTCCACAGCTGCACTGTCTGAGCTCGACTTCGAAAAATCACTACCCCACACTGCACCTTGCATAGGCCTCCCCCAACCTTTTAAAAATAATAGTTAAAGTGGTTAGGTTGAAAGCCTTGAACTTAAACAATATCACGTTGTCTGAAAGATTTAAAAGTCCATGGCATATTTAACAGCCGTTGTAGTTCATTTAGTGCAGGACTGTGACACAAACTCAATTACATACCCATATCCGCTTGGTAATCCGAGTCAACATCCAGCAGATCCTTAGTAGCCTTTTTCAGCTTAGCACCTTGCAGAGAATTTTGCCCAATTAAGAGTCTGCCATGGCGCGGACCATTTCCTTTAGTTTGACCTTGGTTAAGCGTCGAACTTTCCCGGAATGTGTCCAGACCCTTCAGCCTCATCAGGCTGGCGCAATGGCAAAACGCACTAACAGCCACAAAAAGCACTAGATACAGTAAAACCTTACTAGCCCCGCTCTCACCACACGCCATTGGAACAAAGGAAAAAAACACTGCAGACAGGCAGGATGCTGCAAACGCTGAGCTGCTCTGAGTAAGAGCTGAGCACGTGAGCTCTGGTGCTAATCAAACACCTGGAAACAGCAGGTGATGCCAATAGTGTAATTAAGACATGGCGCTCAGTTATGAGCTGGATACTTCTTAAAGGTTTAAGGATTGGAAGTACTCGAATAATGATAATATCTCATAATGCTATATTGGAAAAAAGCTTATAGGACAGATAACTTGATGAAAGACTTGATGGTTATTTTTCACATCAAATATACCTTTAAATCAAATGCATCAATCATTTGTAAAAGAAATCAATAGGCGCTTGCAGTGAATGTCTATAATTGTGTGTTACACATACTGAGAGCGCGGTTTCTTTTTGTCTTGTTTTAAAACCCTTGAAAACAGCAGCAACGCGCCAGCTATGCGTCTAATGCTTTATAAGCCTTCATACAGGATACTGGCTGAGTGAGTGAGTGGCTGTCTGCCCTGCTTGAATGTTTACACCGCAACTTCTTATGTTTTTATGGGTGTGTTCAATAGACACGAAAGATTGATTTCGTTTTATTAGCTTAGATACTTGTTTCTTGATATTTGTGACTTTGGTTGAAGATCAGATTACATTTCATAAGCAGGAAATTGTAAACAGTGAGATTACTTTTTTGTAAATGATGTACTGAATAATATCCTGTGTGCAGTAACTTGTCCTTCTCTAAAGACAAACACTTAAGGGAATAAAACAATTGTGTCATTTGATTATAAATAATCAATTTATGGAGAGTAAAGCTTCTGATTGTGTATAAATATTTTGCTAGGCTCAACACCATCATCTGTTTCTCCAACAGTCTTATCCATTGTTGCTGTGCACGAATAAAACACAATATCTGAATTAAATACATAGAAGTCTGTTCACAACGCAACAAATGGGACAAACTGAAATAATCTCTGGTTGGAATAACTTTTATTTGATCTGTCTGTAAACAAGATGTCACATCAATTCATGGCATATGAAATAGATTTTGTGGCAGAATAAATTTCCAACAAAAAATGCAAATGAACTTTTCTGTCTTTTAATTCTGTACATATTCCACAAAGTTTGAACACTACTGATGCCAAAATATCCCTTTGGAAGGTGCCATTAAAAGTTATGTTTTGCTGGGGCAGCAGGTAAAAATCCGACTCGCAGAAGAAACAGATCAGATCGACTTTATGGCACAGAATACACAGTTATTCTCAGAAAATTTCCACAAGACAACTTACAAATGTTCTTATTCCAACCAACACCATTTTCAATGTTTAGTGTACACAGCATTTTTTCTTTTAAATATACTTCTAAGTACCTTACTATGACAATTTGTGAATACACCTTTGATGACTAAAGCACAAGGCAAATTATTCCAAGTGTTGGAGCCCAACAACCTGGGTTTACAGTCAAAATGCATTCATACTGTAGTAAAATGACATTGCCATCTCATTAGTTAATGGACATGAAGTTAGCAACAAATCAGTTAGTGATGATAAGTTTAGTGTTCTAAAGAAGCAGTTAATGATTTACAGTCATCTGAAGTTCTTGTTATGCTTTACAGTTAACAAGTGATGACAACTATCCATCAGAATAAGCTCAAGTAATTCTGATAACCCTCTTATACTGACAATTGGTCCAAAGGGCCTGCGGAAAACGTCACATAATGAGTATGTAGTGATTTACAGCAAAATTTACAGATAGCAAGAGCTGACTGAAACATCTGAGCTGTCAGAGGTGGAATGTCCATTGAGACTCCAGGACAAGGTGAAGTATCATGACAATGTGTTGAAACCTCAGCTATGTCGACCTTACACTACACTCAAACAACAGCCCAACACCACATCATTAACTTTAAAGATCACATTCAGGTACAACAGCAAAAGCATGTGATGGAGGTTAAAAGAAGTTGTGCTTGAACGTGGCAAAACAATAAACACATACAGGACTTCAGAGAAAATCTGTCATCTCCTTAACAGATGAAGATTGATGATGATGGTTTAAAGATGGAGGCAGATGAGAAGATGGTTTTGGCTGGAATATACGCTAGGACAGAGGGTAAACAGGGCTGCGTTCTGTATGCTAAAGAGGGTATATGCATGCAACTTTTAAATGCCCACATGCTGATGAAAATAAAAGTGAACCTGGCATCTTTTATTAATGCTCAAAAAATATGCAAATATGTCACCACCATTACATGTGCACTTCCCTTGAAATATTACCCAGTTCTAACGTGAAGGCAAGTCCAAATTAGTTTAACACTTTTTTATACTTTGTAATAATTTATTAAACACTTTTGGTTAATAAACATTTAAAAGAACATGCCATTACTGTAGTGCCAAAAACATGAGAAGTACAATGTTAAAGTGGTGAGGTAAGTTTTCTCTTTTTTTAATTTTTTTTTATTTTTAAAAAACAGCAGGGCAGGGGGAGGGTAAGCAAACAAAAGACTGTGTATAAAAGTCAACTGGGGAGGAAGTAACATTATATGCCATTTAATCCTGGAAGTAGTGTCAAAACAATGCGGTAAGTGGGAGTGAGCTGCTAAGTTAATAGATGGGTGACGAGGTTGCTTAATATCCAGACCTCCTCAGGTACTCAGCCATTGCATGTGCTTTCTTGTTAAGATTTCCACCATGGACCGCCTCCTTTCCCATGACTAAAACCAATACTGGAGCACACAAGGAAAAAAAGAGAAATGAACAAATTTGAAGAGTCTCCCACCCTGGATGAAGGGAGGGAACAAAGGTGACACAGCATCTTACCACTCTTCATTGCTATTAAATGTTTCCAATGCATTTTTACTGCTTGCAGGAAAAATCTTAACAGCAATATTTCTTTTCCCTTCTTTTTGTCCCTCAATTTTATCTAAGTGAGCTTGAAAACATTAAAAGCCTGAATCCCTCAAGTATTTTGCCATTGAGAATGCCTTCTTATTCAATCCACCTCCATGGACCCCTTCTTTGCCCATTACAAGAACCAAAACTGAAAGAGAAGAGATAGAAAAGGGAAAGTTAAGAAAAGTAAAAGAAAGGAACTCAAAATAATTAAAAGGAAATTGTCTTTAGAAGTGTGTAGTGCAAGGATGTTCAATAAAACACCTTACGGTTAACTGTAAATTGGTTCTTTGTTACCACATTGTTTACCAACTGATTCAGTGTATCCTGTGCCAAACATCTTAGACAATGACCACCATACATGGATGTTTTTGTGAATACTTTACTTGGCAGAAGCTTTTATCCAATGTTATAGCTAGTTATAATCTACATGGGTTAAACTGATGAGTGGACATGTGAACAAACATGCAATCTGCCCACCCGTGGCTAATCTTTGAAGGCATATGATTGAACATCAGCAGTGTCTATTTCAGGGAAGACAAATAAAGATACATGCAAGAGACTAAGGTGCACTTTATATATTATTCAGCTATATGACTGTCCAGCATGCAGAGAAGAAGGATTACAGATGGAAATCACTGAGAAGAACCGAGAGCAGTGACAGGAAAATAAAGGAAAACAGACTTTGGTTTTGCAATCAGTATTTTCCCACACATGTATTTCACTTCATTCCTCACTTTGAAGAGTAAATTGTTAAAAAAAAACCCTGCCTAAGTTTTGGACAACTGCACATACTAAATGGCTTCTCAAAAATGTTATATTAGTTAGTCTTTAAGAAATCATCATGTGAGAAACACTGGAGCAATGTAAGACACTTAGGACCACAAACAGACTGGAGGGAATACTATGGTTTGCACAAGGTTAGAATGAAGAAAAAACAAAAACACTTTCCCATTAAATGAATGGGACATATAGAGCTAGGTAAAATGTATTTTATTAATTATTTGGCATATCTGTCAAAACATGATGTGATAGACTCATTGAAAGTTATTGCACATGCTTGCCACTTGACAGGTTAAATTATGATTATGTGTAAATACCAGTCAGATCTGGCTGGCTTTTGATCTTGATAAATGAAATCATCATTAAAAACAGCATTTTGTATTTACTCTGGATATTCTGTGTGTACCATGATTTGAACATTTAAAATGTGACAATCGTGCAAAAATAAGAGCAAATACTTTTACACATCACTATACTGTATATGTATCTATGTTTTGTCTGAAAGCACGATGAGACTTGAACTGGTTGAATAATTACTTATCAAGCTGCAGATTAATTTTCCGTCTTCTGAGATGTAAGGGCTATGTCACAATAAATTGAATATTTCTGGACTGAAAAAAATGTTTGTGGTCAAATGGGAGCAAGCAATTAATTAAGTGAGCTGTTATTTGCTACTCTAGTGGCAAAGTCATGTTTTACAAATGACTGCAATGCAACAGATATTACTGAGTCCTCAAGGTCACAAGTGTGACAGTTATGTTTACTCAAATTTAAAATTCACTGAAGTGCAAACAATCCAATGTGGGAAATTTGGTAAGATTAAACTCGTGACATGTACCTCTCACACCCATGTGATGTACAACAATATGGCAGCATGAAATATTTTATTAGTTGTAATGCAATTAACTTTTTAACCTGAAGTTTACCTTTTCCAGCTCTTCCCACAGAGATATTATATGTAGGTTCTCCTCCTTGGCTCTTTGTCCTGATGTCCATTGTCCAGTCCCCATCATCCTGGAGGCTGTCTCTGAGGACTGAACATTTCTTTGAACCCAGAGTAAGACCGCTGGTGTAAAAGGTCTCCCTGTCCTTACCGATAAGGACATCTATTTCTTGAGACTGATTAAACAAAAAAAA
>JAUMTR010000009.1:5341986-5374458 GCA_032270685.1 Microctenopoma stevenorrisi
AGACCGCTGGTGTAAAAGGTCTCCCTGTCCTTACCGATAAGGACATCTATTTCTTGAGACTGATTAAACAAAAAAAAACAAACAAAGAATTCAGGAAACATCAGTCAGATAATCAAGCAGATGCAACAAATGTGCTTTCATTTGACGATAGCAAACATAAAAAGTACAATATTACATGTATACATTAATTCCAAAAACACATTTCATAAAAATTAAAAAAAACAAACAAAGTCTTAATTTTAATTATAATTATGTACAATGACTACAGTAAAGGATTTTTCATCTTTTTGTGAAATAATTTTCAGGTTGATAACACGTTATCAGCCTAGCAAAGTAAAAAAGATCAAAGAGTGAATCAACAATAAAAAAATATATATTGTTTGTTGGTTATTTCACTTCACTTATCACGCAACAAATCCAAACATTTGCTGGTTCCAGCAAATTTAACATGAGGCTTCGCTGACTCTACATATGACAGTAAAATGACTATAACTTATTCAGGTGTATTTAGCGTGACATTAGGAGCGAGCAGGTTTGTGGACAAGAAACTGCAGATGAATTCCTACTAGTACATTGATTCGTGGAACCAACACATCCCATCCCATGCAATAACAAAAGGTGTCAACCTTTGCCTGCAGTGAGCAGAAGAAGCAAAGTGACAGCTATGCACCGTTAGCTCTCATTCCACCCTACTGAATGAATTACAGAAAAAAAACATATATGCTGCTATAATTACTAAACCCCATAGATTAATATGCACCAAGGTTGCATGCTTTGAAAATAAGGCACGTTCACGGTTGGTTAAAGGCCAAACGTCAGTCAGAGTTAGCCTTCCTGACCACCGGTAGCCGGTAAAGCGGCAGCTTAAGGTTAGCTAATCAGAGCAGCCGCGCACACAAAAGCATGCACGCTCCCTTAAGTCTGTCACAGTCTATATGCTGGTTTTTCATTTGCGTTCGATTGACTTTCCAGTGTATAGACATTCTCGTTAGTGCTCATGAACGAAAACTAACGGGTTTGTGTCTTGTGGTCCATGTAAGCAACAAAGCATGGACTCTTATCTGATCCACACGAGGTCTAATCCCGCAACATTTCCTTAGCAGGAAATAGCCCAGACAAGCCGCGGACGGACTAGCTAGCCCGGGGAGCTAACGCGGCACCGTTAGCTTGCTAGTCATTTAGATCCGGCGAGGTAACGGTTTTAGCGCTGTACAGTGCGCTGAGCGTCTGCGTGGGTGATTCACAACAACACTGTCAAACACAACCACGCTCACACTCCTAATTATCTCATTTGTATTTCTTACCGTGATATTGTTGAAAGTACCACCGGCGTGTGCTGCCCAAACATATTTAGCGTCCGTATACCCAACAATGGCGCTATCCTGACAGCTGCCATCGGCCATCAGGTTTTCCACGTAGCTTTGCCAAGACATATTTAAGAAATAGATGCTATTTTTAAAAATACCTACAGCTTCAGATGTTGGGCTCTTGAACCACAGGTAGCAGAATAGAAAGAAATGCCCACAGATGAATTTAGAGTCGCCAATGAAACCCGCACTTCGACGTTAACCAACGTCAAGGCTGGGGCAGCAAAGAAAGCCAGGGCAGGGAGGCAGTGGCTGGGTGTAGTCCGTATCAGATCACTCCGCACAATGAGCTCCCCGGCGCTTTTATGGAAGCAGGCGGCGGAATAAAGAGGGACTTAGCAGCTCAGCCAAGAGTCAACTGTCTGAGGGAATGCCGGGGTGCACATAAAGGCGGATGAGGGTTTACTGATTGAATCATTTAGTCACTCATTCTTCCATTCATTACATGTTCTTCCATGTTTTAGGAATAACGTGACAAAGACTGTCGTACGAGGCAGTTTTTTTATCTATAGCTAAGTAATAACCATCTGTGCATGAAGAAAACAATCAATTCTGGGTGGCACCTGGCTGATGGATCACAAAACTATTGACTACTTACTACTCAATTGACTTAAGTTTAGTCCTTGTTTAGTCAAGAAACTAAAAGTTGCTATTGAAAAACCTTTTTTTGAGATAACCATGACCTGGATGACATGATGGAAATTCAAACATGATACTGATACCTGGCACAAACATGTCACTAACTTCGTATGTGAATCACAAAAAGAAAAGTTACATATTTGTCATATAATGTCGATATCTGTGGGGGTTAATATAAAAGTTTGTATCATACTCCCTTCATATGCTACAGTGGGATCCAGTGGGATGCAGACTCTCAGACCACCTCCATCTTGGCATAATCAAGACACCTAATCCAAAACAACTGAATATTAACGCCAAATCAGAACATTGACTAAGGAGATTTGATAAGTGAAGGCTGTCAAGATTGTGCAAGATGTTAAACTAATTGTTACCTAAAGAAAAACAATATTTTATCTGGTACATTGTGGCATGTGAAAGGCCATCTAATAGACATATATGACATGCGACTAAACAAAGCATAATGTTATTACTAACAAGCATAGAATGATACGGCTTTTCCATATGTACATGTATATGATGTAACCACATTACTGACATATAGAAAGAGACAAGTCCTCACACTCACATTCACACCAATGATAATGAGGTACCTAGAGAGAACTCAAAAGGCAGACAAAAGGAGAAACTACAACCTCTACACAAAAAAGGCACACTGCTGACCTGTGGATTCAAACCCGGGTCCCTCTTGGTTGTTGGGTGAACAATTTTGTTGAATAGGTTTCTTCCATCTATTATTATAACAATGATCATCCAGGAATATAAGCCTATAAACTTAGATAGTAACTGTTCAAGAGTCAGAATGCCACTAGGGGCAGTGCTCCCTGAGGTTTGTTAATGTAACAGGTCCCCAGCACATTTTACTAGAGCAACCAGGTGACTATAGTCATACTTTTATACCATGGAGTATGTGTATTAGGCTAGATGTTACTTTATCCTATAAAATAAACCATGTAATTGTTGTACATATAACCTGACAGAATTAGGAACCCTGGCCGCTCACTCTCTGGTTTGAAGACTACAGCTCAGGCAAAACAATTTCCCTCTGAGATTAAGTTTTTGGAATCTGATCTACCCATATATCATGCAAGGGAAAATTCTCAGTGGCTAATAATTTGATAATAGGAATCAAATGATTGGTTTCAATCACAAGTTTCCATGACTAGCATGACCAGCTTTGTGCTAATCATAAACTGCAAATTGTTTTTGGAATAAGGTTAATTACAGCACAATTACATTAAAACTATTTCTTAGAGACGGGCTGAATCAGGGAGATTAATACAAGTAGCAATAACAATGTGTCCCATAAAGTGATCATAAAGTCTATACGATTTCAAATAAGAGTTAAATAAAAAATAGGGTAATTCCTGTCAACATCCATTACCCTGTACAATTACTATTCTCTGGGTTGGGCGAGAGATTTCCTCTGACAGTATTATCAGCTCATAACAGGACAGACTACTTACTTATTATCCATTCATACAATACCACATTATCATGTGTCACAGCTATTATAAACTCATGGGAATCGACTGACCCCCTGTGTATGTTGCAGTTGCCACTTTCCCTAAGGGGATCAATAAAATATGTCATTATTATTATTTCGGTATGTGCATACTGTCTACAGTGTGTATTATATATATATATATATATATATATATATATATATGTGCAGTAATTAAAGGCACATTTTACAAACAATCCTGCACTTAAATAGTCACCTCTCTTCTTCAGTGTGGGCAATTCTCTATTTGTGTTTTGTGTGTTTGTGTTAACAACTGATAATTTGTGTATAATTTGCATAATTATATTAACTTATCCTCATCATAGTTTACTGAACTGATTAATCTATTATCAGAAATGTATTCTGCGTGTGATTGGGGCTCTACAACAGCTTAATCCAGCTCTACACTTCAGACAGCTCTTAATAAATGCAGATCTAGGTTGGATGAAAGTGTGAAAACATTAGAGGTCGAGGCGTCTAACGACGTATGTGCACTGCCTCAGAAAAGGGTCGCTTTTCACAATTATCTTAACGGCTAATTGCGTTCGCGCAATGACTTTATATTTTTTCCGAGGGTGCTGTGAAGGCAGCATAGGAGCGATTCTCAAACGTGTGGTACGTAAACATCCTTGCGCACCCGACCTTCCCACCATGCAGCGCGGTCGCACACAACATAGCCATCTTGTCAAGAGTGACTGAGGGAGGGAGGTAACTGTAGGCGCTGTTTAGGCTGTCATTTGTTTTAAAGCGTAAAATTTAGGAGTGTTTTTCTGCCTCGACCGCAGTCAGGTTAGAAATAGGTCTCACCGCTGGGCGACTTCAAGCTGATGAAGTGAAGTGAAAGGAGTGCTTTCATGAAGATGTCTCACATACTTGTTCCGACGTAGGAGGAGTGTACAGCAGTCAGTTGGCTTGACCTGCTAGCTAGCTCAGTGAGTGGAGGGCTGCGGGCCCTCCTCAGCCTAAAGTGGCTCCTACAGCTGGGCAGGATATTCTGCGACAACAACAATTTAACAACTATACAACTGGGACATTGGCGTGTCGGTCCAGACAGACCGGGAGCTCTGGATTAAACTTCGTATCGGCTGCTGGTATCGGTGTGTAAAGACGCATTGCTGGACAGGACTACACGGAGTGTGGCGTTGCGTTATGAGCTCATGAGACGCAACAGGAGACCGAGAGAGGAAGAGGGATGGCGCAGATTCATCTCGATTATAGTTAGCTAGGCCACGTCAAATAAATGTAAGTGTGCTGTTTAACAATGATCTAACGTTTTCCCGTGGGACGCTACAGCCAGCTCGTCTCATTTTTTGACGGAGGATAAACATAGCCATACGGGACCTGGAAATTGGGCTGTCAATATGTCGAAAATGCCGGCCAAGAAAAAGAGTTGTTTCCAGATCACAAGTGTGACTCAGGCCCAGGTGGCGGCTACCGGTGCCGCCGATGACACCGAGAGTCTGGACGACCCGGACGAGTCACGGACTGAAGACGGGTCGTCGGAAATATACGACATGTCGCGGGTAGAGTACGAGCCTGCGTGTGACAGAAGTTCATCCGAAGAGGCCCTGAATAACGTTGGAGACACGGACGCAGTCAGTGTTGTGGCATCATCACACGCACCTGAAACCGGCCAGTTGCCCGCTCTGTCGACCAATCCCGTGGAGTTTCAAAAAGTGGGAGTGTCGGGCTCGACTCACGGTGGTCAGCAGCCGCCAGGAATCGGCCTTATCACCCAGCCTGGAGCAATGCAGCCTCCTCCAGCAGCCACTGCTGGTCCAGCCAGTGTGTCAACAAACACATCCCAACCTGCTGCAGTGACCAGTTCAGGTCCTCCTACCGCCACCTCCACGGTGAGTTGCACCTCACGCTTCAGGGTCATTAAACTTGATCATGGTACTGGAGAACCTTTCCGAAGAGGAAGGTGGACATGCACAGAGTTTTATGACAAAGACTCTGATGCCTCTGTTGTTAGTAGGACTGTGGACAGCATTAGGCATTCCAGCACCACACTGGACCCTTTAGACAGAGACAGTGGGCTTGGGCTTACAGGAGGCTCTGTAGTTTCCCCAGCAACACATTCGGGTCAGGGGCTGGGCTCCATGGCGGATGCTTCTCTCTCTTCATCCCGCATGCATTCAGCGGAGACACTACCACAGCAACAGCAACAAATCCATCCTCAAAACTACATTGCTAGTCAACCTGGTGTTGGTGGGTCAACCATGCAGAGTGTTTTCCCCAACAGCAAACTCCCACCTGTCCCAGCTCAGCCAACAATGGGAAGTCTCCAGCCTTCTGTTCCACAGAGCGTGCTGCCTGTGGGACAGAACGGCCTGCCTCACTCTGGTGTCCTCATACAGAAGTCCCCCATCATGCCTCCCTCATCACAGCCCAATGTTTACCCTCCCCAGCAGCAACAGCAACTTCCTAGGGGTCACCACCCGACCAGCCAGTTGTCTGTATTGATACAGAACCAGATGGAATTTTATCAGCAGCAACAGCCTGCTCCTATGCAGCCAGGGTTATCCACTGGCCAGCCCCTCCCAATCTCCAGCCTCCCTGCTGGGTTGCAGCCTTTGGGACAAGGATCTGCTTCTGTCATCCCTCCAGTCTCTGGAGGGCCTTCTGTGCCAATTCAGGTGGGAGATGTTGCTGCTGTAGGAGGGGGAACTGTACCTACTGGACAACCAGCTACAGGCTTCATGCAGCAGCAGACTGTAGGAATGGGAGGCGTTGGAGGCTCTATACTGGTCGGTGGTCCTACTCTGCAGCAGCAGACTGTGAGTCAGTATGCTGCTGTTGGACAGCCTCAACCCCATGTCCTCCACCCTTCATCCTCCAGTGTACAAAATGTGCCTGTCATCGCAGTGAGTTCCAGTGTGCCCACCACTGTGCCCACTGCCGTGCCCAGTGCCTCCTGTGCAGCCATGCCAAATGTGACAACCTCCACTTTGCCTCCAGTTCAGATACCCCATACCAAGACTCCAGTGGCTGTGGGGGCGCAAGGCCTCCCAGCAACTGGATTTGGACAGGCTGAGAGTGGTGGTAGAAGGAAGTCAGAGGGCCTCGTCAACACTCAGTCTCCTGTTGTTTCTGGGAAAGAACCAGTGAAACCCTTCATACCGGAGAGCCTGCAGCTCACAACTCCAACTGTCAACAGCCTGTTAGGAATCCACATACCTGTCGATGGGGAGGAGGATAGGTATGCATTTCTAAATCTTAATGTCAGGTGTTCTTGTTTCAGATGAGCATCATCTGCATGCATGTGCAACATAATGATACATGATACACAGTCACAGACATTGCTACTGTGTTGATGCTTAAATGCGCTGCTGCAGATAAGCTTGTTACTTGTGTGTATGATTTGCAGTGATCATAAGAAGGTGGGAAGCCACAGCAAAGACGAAGACTGTTGTGGTCAGTTCGCTTGTCAAATGGACAGGGTTTGCATTTATTTTCAAGGAGGGGATGGTAAAAGAAAGAGCAATGTTGCATTCAGAAAGGAAATATAATATCTGATGTTTCTCATTAGGGTAACTAGAGTGCGGCAACACTTGGCTTCCCTGCACAGGCAACAACTTGTTAAACATTCACATGGCTCCTGTAATTATTCCTTGTTTTTAAGGCTCTGTATTTATGTGGTGTGTGTGTGTCTGTTTTGCACGTGTAATGTTTCCAACCTTTTCCATCCACTTTAGCTGTCACCCTACAGGACAGTATTTGGGATTATGCCAAAGAGTTGCTAGTTGTGCAGAGTTAGCTAAGCTTTCTAATAACCTCAGGCTACTCTGGGCTACTCCAGGCTACTCGGTAAACATGCTGCCTTTTAATTAGGTTAATAAAAGGCTCTGAAAAATACTTTATAATATAAACATTATGAAGAATGTTTGATTTTGTGTTGCTCGTAGCCCCACCATGCTCCCTTCACAAACATTTACAGAACATTTTAGAACACTGACTAAATTTGATTTGTATTGTAAATATTATGTTGCTTAATAATCCTCTGGAATATTATATGTAAATATACAAATAAATGTGACCGTAAGTGGATAATAAATTCTGAGTTGAGGCTTTAGCCTATTACACATTAAAAATAGGTAATTGTTATAAAACAGTATCATATTATTATTAACATTGTTATTTAATGTTACTATTGTACTTTATATGCCAAATATGAATGAACATATGTGTACATGTGACCCATGAGACATAATGTTATTGTCGGTTAGGTGTCCTGACATTTGCTTCCTTACCAAAATAATTTTTCTCTCAATTCCTGACTCTTAGCTCTTTTTCTGTTTTACTTAAAGTAGATGGCATGCATGAGCGGAAGTGATACAGTGCCTGAAATCTCTCAGTGGTTTCCATTTACAGTCTTACAGGCATACCAGAATGCAGACTAGGCTAGATATGTAGACTGCAGAAACCTGGCACCTCATTTTTCTTCACGTGTGGGTGGACAATCTCTTAAACAGTATTTAAATGTGGGTGCTTGTCACGTGCACTCTGAGAAGCTGGTACTCCATAGTAGAATAAGTTGTCTAGTTTCTGTAACACAAAATTATATGTGTCATTGGTTTGAAGGGGCTGATGCTACAACTTTGCTGCTAACAAAATACTTTGCAAATTGACATGATGGCACCACGTTTTTGTTAAGCTTTTGGTGCACACAGTTTGAACTTTAATCCTCCCTACATTAAGTCTTAGTTCATATTTAATAATAAAAACCTATTTAGTGGTTCACTTTTATGCCACTATGTCATTGAAAGCTTCTGTTTTTGTGACAATGCTTTTGATGTATAATGAGTAATAAGGTGTTAGACTGGAGTACCTATGCTTTGTCTGTGAGAGGATCCAGCTCCCAGGCTAAATGCAGGGGGGGGGGCTCCTACGACAGCCAAGCACTATCAGCAGTTGAGCAGTTGTCTTTCCACTGTGCCCCTATTCTGTTGATAAGAGACGTGACAGTGGGGTGTGTCAGCTAACTGTGGTGGTTGTTATGTTATGGCCATTTCTATTGCAATACAACATAAGTTACATGACTCTGTTTTTTTAAAACCTTCAGACATGGTGAAACACACACTCTCCTACCTTTTTTTTTTGTTTTTTTTTTTTACCAGTTTTTTTCTTTTAAGCCACTGGTGCAGCGTCACTGTGCTACTTTGTACCAGTTAGCCTACTGATTAACCGACAGACAAGACGTGACAGTTGTTCACGTACAGATGAAGTGTTGAATGACATTCCTTTGCAGCAGCAACTGTGGTATGCTCAGAAGAGGTTGAGGAAGCTGCAAAGTGAAACTTGTGCCTCACATCAGCAGGCATTTTAGCTATGCTCTATACACCGCCACCATTCCCTCCCCCAGCTTTTTTTTGGCTCTTCTACATTTCCACTGCACTGTTTATTTAGTGTCTAACCCCCCACCCCCCACACACATACACCACCACCACACACACATACATACAAACACAATGAAACATCTCTGTTTTGCCCTTAAATGGATTACTTCTGTAGTTATTATCTATAATCTGTATAACACGCCAAGAACTATTGTACATCTTCCTTCACACAGGTTGCACAACCTGTCAAAGCCCTCTAGGCCATTGAGTTATGGCTAATGCTCGTCCATTTCTTCCTCCACCCTGTAGTTGTCCTTGCAAGCAATTAAAGCAAAACAGAGGAGATATAGACTAGAGATTGAATGTTGTCTTCATACTTAGAATATGATTTGCCTAGCTTAATCCTTCCCAGATGACTTAAAAAACTAAAGCCATCAAATTACATTGGTGAATTGTCATGTTTTTTGTGTTAGTCAGGGAGGGGTTGCTTCTGTTTTGCAGGATAATTTTCAGCAGTGTATTGCATCTGTAGTCTCTGTGCCACTGAAGTCATTCTGCGTGAGGTATGGTTTACTGTTCTTGCATAATGGGGTCTTATGCAGAAATGGACTCCTTAGGAGGCAGGATGGGCTGACTCGCTGGGTGCCTATGTGTGCACAACTCCTTGCTGGCGGTAAGGGCTTTCACTGAGAAAAGTTGCAGGGTATAGCAAGACTTTTGTTTGTTTTTTTAATTTATCACAAACTTAACACAATGATGAACACATTCATCTATAGCCATGGTGGAAGTGTGTGAAAGTATGTGTGACAGAGCTACACAGCAAGACGACGTGTACTGCAGGGTCTGTCCTCCACTCCTAAGAAGTGACCTCTGGTTTACTGCTGTATCCTGTTTTCAGTCCGAGTCCCTCTCCACCTTCTATTCATTTCATATTCCTAAGTTCACTTCACACTTCCGCACAAGGGCTCTGTGGTCATATCATGTGACATGTAGTGGGCACATTTTATCCAGAGTCCCTCACAGATAGAAGTGCATCTTTGGCCTTTGTTGTTCTAAATCTAGCTACTACAATTAATGCTGCAATACGTCTCGAGTTTCAGACATGCAGGAGCGCTTACAGTTACAGTGACTGCTTACACTTTCTTATTCTGCCCTGAACACTTTAACCACTCACTGTGTAATGTGAGCATTTGTGTGTGCACTATTCATGTTGTGCAGCCTCAACTCGGCCCTGAAGCCGCTTTTAAGAAAAGATATGTATTATTCTGGCTGGACCGAGTTTAGGCCAGGTTTGCAGGCTTTGCTTCAGTCATCACCTCCATTACAAGTATGTAGGTCCTCCTTTTCTCTGACAGATGGAACATCACCTACATGGTCCAAGTTTTAATAGCTTGTTAAATTGAGTATGTGCTGTGAATAGGCTTTACTAGGAATATGTTTATTATCTTGTCTTTGACAAATGGCACAGAGGGGCCTTTAGGGATCATTTTTGGTTGTTTTGTAATTTTTCACATATTGTCTTTACCGATTTACCACATGCTCCTGTATCTATGTCAGGTTAACAATTGAGTGAAAAATTTGATCAAGTGAAAGTTAAAAAAAAAAAAAGTAATTCCATCGATTCTTTTAGAAAACCCCTGGTATTTAGACTCCACCTCTACCCTGATAGTTCTGGGAAATATCATGTAAACGCTCTGGAAGAATTGGCTTTTTGGGCAATGATGACCCAGAATCCCACTGTTGAACTACCCTGCTTGGTCGACATTTCCTCAGTGCTGGTGGAACACTAGTATCCAAGCTCCCTGTTTCCACTAGTGGACGTGCTGTAATTGTACTGTGGCACTGGGTCCTCCCTGTGCTCCATATTCCTCATTTAATACCTAAAACCTGCTGAAAATACTCCCACAGGGAAGCTGAAATGTAAATAGTTTTGGCCTACTTCTGCTTCGTGGAAGATGGATAGTTAGTTCTGAGAACCTGAAGCCTCATGAGCACCAACAATGAGAGCTTTCAATGCCTCCTAGCCTCTCCTTCCTTCCTCTGCACCCTCTTGACTCCCCGTTACCCTACCATTCAGCTACTGCTAACAAGGTGATATACCTTGTTAGTTACCCTTTACTTTACTTTACTTGACAGACGCTTTTATCCAATGCGACTTACAAGGAGAATTACCATTTGGTTCCCGATAAATCTGAGATACTACTAACAACGACCCTTGATAAGGCCTAACTCGTCAAGTCAAAGAACATGCTTAGGAATTGTTTAGTGCTAGACAATGATATGAGTGTGTATATGTGTGGTAGACTCACTTGAAGTACTTTTTAAACAAGTGAGTTTTTAAATATTTGTTGTGTGTTCATTCTATGTGATCGTTTTGTTATTCTTTGATTGTTGTTTAAACACAGTAATCAGTTTAGATTTTTACCTGCTGACATGTTTTGGCTAGCACTGTGGCCTTCATCGAAGCAGTGTTACAGTGAGTTACTTCCTCTTCCGTTGAGTTTTTAAATGCTTTTTAAAGGTGGTGATACTGTCAGCCAGTCGAATGGGGCTGGGCAAGTTGTTCCACCAGCCAGGGACCACAAAGGAGAAAAGACTCGATTGTGATCTGAGACCTCGTGAAGACGAGATTTTTTAGCCTCATTTTGTTTGCAGATCTAAGAGTGTGCAGGAGTGTATATTACCACTAGTGTGTTAAAGTAAGATGGAGCAGATCCATTGAGAGCCCTGTAGGCAAGCATCAAGGATTTAAACTCAATGTGGGCAGCTACTGGGAGCCAGTGAAGAGAGGTGAGAAGAGGTGTGAGGTGAGTGTATTTCAGCTGGTTGAAAATAAGGCAGACCGCCACATTTTAGACCATCTGGAGGCGTTTGATTGACTGAACAAGGAGCTGTGCAGCCTGTTGGGAGAGAAAAGGCCTAATCTTACGGATGTTGTGGACAGTAAATCTACAGGACGTGGAGGTCGCAGCAACATGCTCATTCAGGCTCAGCTTGTCATCCATCCAAACTCCAAGGCTTTTGGCAGACTTTGTAGGTGTTAGTTTTAGCGAGCCGATTTGGATTGAGATGTTATGCTGAGGGGAGTTGCTGCCAATTTTCGTTGACACAGTGGTATCCTTTGGTGGGAAGGACAAATAGAGCTGAGTGTCATCAGCATAGGAGTGATATGAAAAGCCATGGGATTGGATGATGTTACAGAGAGAACGAGTGTATAATGAGAAGAGGGTGGATGTCTCACCTCCACACGATACCCGGAAAGACCTATCTCGAAGATAGGAGGAGACCCAATTCAGTGCATTTCCTGTAATTCCAAAGTCTGACAGTGTAGAAAGAAGAATCTGGTGATTGATTGTGTCAAAAGCGACAGATAGGTCCAGAAGCATGAGGACGGATGATCTGCGGGCAGCTCTTTCAGCATGAAGGTAATACACAATTGCCAGGAGGAAGGTATCAGTTGAATGTCCTTTTCTGAAACTAGATCATGCTCGTGGAGAAATGAAGAAAGTTGAGCTAGAACGGCCCTTTCACGAATTTTGGGGCGGTAGCTGTCCAGTAGAGAAGGGTTGAGTGTGTTTTTTGAGTAGAGGAACAATGACCGCCTGTTTGATAGCGGTGGTAACTGTTCCTGTTGCGAAGGAGGAATTTAGGACGTGTGTCAACGGAGAAATAATAGTGGGTTCTATGGACTGAAGAAGGTGTGAGGTAATGGGATCCAGGGAACAGGTGGTGGGGTGACTTGAGTGGACTTGAGTGGAGAAGCTTTCCGAGAGCAGAGTGAAGGAAGACGGTTATCTAGTTTCTGGGGTAACGGAGGGGTGAGGTCTGAGGTTAGGGGGAGAGAATTGTTTGCTGATAGTAGCCACCTTCTCTGTGAAGAAGGTAGCAAAGCACCCCATGGTAGAAGGGAAAACACAAGAAGTTGACCAATGAAAATACTTGTGGTGGTTTTCATGCTCTACCTTCTTATCTCCTCAGTTAGGTGTTACTTTTGAAGGGACCTCCAGTGGAGGCTATGCATGATGCCTACGCAACACCAAGCAGAACTAAAAATCTACTTGGACACCCTTTGTTTTCCCTTTTTGTTTACCCTTTGCTTTCTTGTATTTGCTCCTCTTGCGCACCACCACCATTTTCACTTAAGGCTACTGTGGGTTTACAGATGCATGAGGAGTTAGTAAGGCTATTATGAGGTTTAACACCATGAAACTGAACCGGCCACTGGATTGCAGCACAGGCGCACTGAGCGGGGGAGAAGAAAAAGAGCATGTCATGCTTTGGCTAGGTCTGACATCAGCAAGCAAGAATGCACTAAAAGGTTATTTTCAAGCTGCCAGGTCATATGTTTGCTATCCATCTTTTTCTTCTGTGTTAAGATTGTTTACAAGCTTTGAGAGGCAGGTTTAGAAAAAAGTTTTTTTTATGTGCACCTATCTGGTTATGTGTTCCCTCTCTTTGACCTCCCCAGGCTAAATACTTCAGGGCTTGTAAAGGAGACAGCACTTTTTACCACTGCTGAACACAATGAGGAGATGTTTTACAAAGGAGGACTTTCAGGAATGGATATTGACATGTTGCATTTTAGACTTACAAAGAGAGCCTTTGAGGAGCTGAGTGTTTGCTACTTGAAAACAGGGAATGATGACTCCCCCAGTTCTTACCTCATTAATGAAGAGGTTGCTGGACTGGACTCGGAAGTCATCTGACCTTGATGATATCAGCTGATAGCCAGCATGTAAAGAGCTCTCAGTTTTTTCGATAGAGAAAAAGAGAGTTTTTTTTCTGTGGAGGTGTGTGTGCTAGCCACACGTGTCCATGTGTCGAGGTCTTTCTTGTGCCCCTGCTCGCAAAGCAAAATTAAGCAGGAGGTATAGGAGGAGTTTTGTGAGAGTGTTTGGTCATGAGGTAATGTGACAAAGGGAGCTTGTGCCAGAAATTTCTAGGAAAAAAAGCCTTGGCTGCTATAATATTCACACACATGCTGTAAATCAACACCTTGTTACCCAGTGCAGTTTGTGTGTGTGTGTGTGTGTGTGTGTGTGTGTGTGTGTGTGTGTGTGTGTGTGTGTGTGTCTATATCTGTGCTCATGTAAGTGTCCATGTGTATTTGTGTGAATGTAGGAGAGAAGCACTTTATTTAAACGGCACGAGCTAAGAGTAGATGAAGTGTGTGTGTGTGTGTGTGTGTGTGTGTGTGTAGGGGCCAGAGCAGGGATTTCCTTCCCCCTTTCTGATACAACCCTTTGCATAGAACACAGTGTCCTAGCTAATGATCATAAATATAGGGGGTAAAGTTGGCTTTATTTAATAACATTTGTATTCAAATAATATTTGAACTGGAAAGTCAATTAAATTCAGCTTTAACCCTCTGAAAGAACCGCAGTTTCCTCAAAGGTCCATTGAGAAGCACACCATTTTTAACTGGTTTACTTTTCAGACTGCATTTAGCTGCGGGAAAAACAACCTAATCACGAGTGACGGCCAACACGCTGTAGGTGAATGGTGTGAGGCTCTTAATGTTTGTTAGGCTGAGACCCTCTTTGCTCAGCTGCTTTGCTTTGCTTTGCTCTATTTCAATGTCTCATTTATTTCAGTGAAACCTAAGAGCCTCCTCTCCAGCCAAGTTAACCACGAGCTAAGGAGATGTCTGAGGGGGGATAATGTTGCGCAAGTAAACATTTCTAGGAATCACAACTATAGACTGCTTTCATTTTTTCAACTCTTCACTATCTCTTCTCTCCCTCGTCTCTCTCTTCCCCTGAATGTGGTTGACACAGGAACCCCTCCAAGGCTTTCTACCAGGCCTTCCAGTCTGGCGGCAGATTAAGAGACTCAAAGGCCAACAGTGATAGGTACAGTACTATACTGGATTGGACTGGACAGGCCTGCAAGAGTGTAACAACATGTGTGCTGTGTTCAGTAGCTGTGAGCTTTGCTTTCTCCACGTGCATGGATTGAGTTTGGAAACAAAGCTTGGCAGCAAGCTCAGGACCGGCCAAAAGACTTTTTAATTTTTCTCTCTGCCTCTCTCTCTCTCTCTCTCCCTCTCTGGGGCTTTTCTTCAACACTCTTCTTTTCTGTAACATTATATATTGTCTCTGTCACTTAAAAATGCTGATTTGTTTACTTTGTATGTTATTTTCACTGGTTTGGCCACATGTGTAACATCAGCTTAATTTCTGCTGTTGGCACAAAAACAAAACAATAGAACGGAGTCCAATAGGGGAACACTAGGAGGAACAGACTTATGAATTGATTTATCTTAAATTGACTTCCTTTTGCAACACCGTATAGCTCTTCTAGGTGGATTTATAATTAGCTGTGAAATGTTAAATATTTGATTTGTGTTTTCCAAAGTTTCCAAAGAAATTCAGTTTACAGTAATTTAAAGCTGAGCTAGTCTGATCTTCTTCTTCCTCTCTTTTAGTCTAGATCACTCTGGTGAGATGTCAACCAGTATTAGCTCCTTTCAGATACATTAGTAACTCTGTATAGAGCGGTCTACTTTGGAACTCTGGATAATCCGTTTTAGACACTGTCTAAACATTTTGGGGGTTTCATTTACAACCTGATCATTTAGCATCTATTTATGACAAATAGTGTACTCTATTTTAGAGATAGAAGTGTGAAACTTTCTCAAAAATAATACTGTTAAAAATTGAAAAGTGTTGCTTTCCCCTAAAGCAGATCACAGAGAAAGAGAAGTGTATGCATGCAAGAACTTAAATAACAAACTGACAGCAACACTCTCTCCTCTTATCTTCTGTCAAATTATGTTAATTCATTTCAATACTGTTCAAATATAATGTACTGTATATGACAACGTGGTACGTGGACTGACAGACAGTGAAAGGAGAAACTTTCCGTCAAAAGCTCTGAATATATTTATGATGCCTTTTACAAAATTGAAAAGAGAAGCACATGAAACCAGATCTGAGTGACAGGAAATGAAACTGTTTTAGAGAAATATGCAGCTGATGCACTCCAGCCACCAAAGAGCTGCACATGTGTGCACACGCGCGCACACACTGGTAATAATAATAATAACAACAATAATAATAATAATAATAAATTCATTTATGTATGTAGTGAATGCTGTGTTAGTTCTTTGGATTGAGTTGAGTTGTAGGAGGACACAGATAGTGTTGTTATGAACCCCATGCTTCACTTTTTGTGCATGTGGTGCTGTTGTGGATACAATGTTATGCAGAGAAAATAATTTTTTTTTAATGTGTCAATTTGTTTCAGGTGAGAGAAAGTCCAAGGCAACCATAGGAACAAATGACGAGTGAAAATGTGACATTTAGGCAAAGGTAGAAACTGACTTTAAGGGTTCTACATACTTTTTAGGTGTTGTATGAAATAGTTCTTGATGACACCCCTGTCCGTAAAGCCACATGGTCTGGTTGTATAAAGACACCTTTAACGTAATGTAGAAGAAATGTTTGGTTAAGCAGGAATATTTCACTCACACCTAGTTTGAGAGGACTCTTTTGTACTTTACTATAATATTTTATGCCTCACCAACTCTCCCAAAGTGGAACTATAACCATAACACTGCAGAGGACTGTGTTGTCAAAATAAAAGTCCCCCATTTGAGCATCCTTGTGGCTCACTTGGCACATGCTATATGCAAGTCTTCTGCCAGGAACAAGTCGTCATCCTCTTCTGTTGTTTTTTCTTCCTGATAGATTTAACGTTTTTTGTGCAGTGTGGCTCACTTTTGAAGTGGCCTTTAACTGCTTGTTTTTCTTTACATAGAAAAATAAGGTCTAGAATTTGCACTTTAATCTTACAGGTATCTGTGTCACAAGTGTCTAGTTCAGATTGACTTGTGCACCTGTTGTCCTTGAGCATATGATCTGGCCTCGCCTCTGAAGCGCTGAACTTGTCTTATCATGTCTTGGGTCGAATTCAAAAGACTTGTTGTGTTTTTACTGTGCTGCTGATGGAAACCTACTGCGCTTATTCCAGTTTTTTTTGCCAGAGGCAATGAATGACAACTATTTGATGCTTAGATGAGTTATTTACCCTCACTGCTCCACTCGAGTGTAAACTCTTGAGCCTCGAATGGACTTTTTATTGACATTCCTATTTTACAGCGAACACTGTAAGGGAATACCAAACTCTACCCAGAGCTTATAAACATCAGTCCTGTTAATGTAGAAGGTGAAATTCACAGGTTGTGTAATCACTGACAGAGTAAGTTGAAACCATCATCAGCATTCAGTTTCAACGCTGTCCAGCTTCAGGTCTGTAGGTCTTTACATTACTGACATCAGTAGTAAATACTGATGGTTTTCTAATGCTGGTAAAACAGAGGTGGTTTCTAACATGCATTCAGCAGGCTTAGTTTTGAAGGCTCAGTCAGTTCTTGGCTTTTACATCTATTACCTCGGCTTAAATATGATCATGTGCGTCAGGGGTGAGGAGCAGTGTTTAAACCAGGCACACTCGCTCCGTTGAGTTCCAAAACACTACTCACTCATGTTGCTGTTTCCAGATTCCCTCCCCCACCCCCCACCAGTGCCAGTTGTTCCTGGAAGTTCTACTTGAAGTTCCAGATGGTGTCCTAATATGGCTTTGACTTGATTGTTATTCCTGCTTTCTTCAGTGTAAGTCCAACTGTCATCAAATGCATCTTGACTCTGTGAAAGACACATTGAGTATTTTAGCAGTATTGATATTTCCCAGTTTCAGTAGTTACAAACCCAGTTTTTCCTCTTCTCTAATCCCCTTGTTTGAACTCTGTGGTCTCATCCCACCTCACTGTTTGCTGCAGTGAAAAAAAACCATACAGTTAAGGGTTTTAGCTGTAAGAAGAAGCAAAAGCAGTATCAATCTCAAGCTTAGATACCACAGCGAGTAGAGCTAAAACTAAAAAGAAACGTGCTTTAAAAGTGGAAATAATTTAAAGTTGTGGTTGTGTCTTTCTTAGTGATCGCGAGTTGTAATTACAGGACACTGAAGCATTAAAGTCTCATCGGCTCAGAGTTCAAACGTTGAAAGGTACAGGAACAGAAAGAGAGGAAAGGCAGCTCCCTGCTCAGTAGAACTATAAGACGCTAACTGGACAACACTTAAATGTCAATAGACGCTGCCTAATTAATTAGCAAAGCTGCTTATATTTAGCAGCATTAAACATAACGTAACAACAACACAACGTAGCTCACCGGCCGCTTTAACTTGCGAGGAGGGTAATAAATTTTGAGTCTTCGCTCCGAAAAGTCTTTATTCATCAAAACACAGCAACGTAACTTAAACATAACCCTCTGTCAACACAACACAGTTTTCAGACTTTACAGTTAAATTAATTTTTTTGATTATTAAAAGATCCGACATTTTTTAACTGGTTCCTGACAGCAGTTACGCGAATCATTGTAAGACACGTAGCTGTTAGCATTTTTCATGTAGCTGCTAGTCTGTTCATTTTTTCTCATTTTATCAGGATTTTATCAGGTTGTCCTATACTTTGTATTGGAGTGGGTTGCCGTGCGCATCACCGGTTATTGTGTAGATCTATGGTAAAGATTTTTATGCCCCAAAGTAGATTATTTCTTTGAATTTTTATGTTTTTCTGAAATGATTTTGTGTGATCTTCATCTTCTTCTTTGTGTGAGACTGCACCCTCCATTGATTGGCCCCCACTGGTTACCATATGTGCACAAAGTTCTGTTTGTACAACGTTGGGATTCTTTTGTTGGTAGAAACATGTTTTTGTCGTCTTTACTCTTTGTAGCGAGTGATGAAGCAACAAGGGTGTAGCCCACAGCCTCCACTCAGCCTCCAGGCACAGGCCAATGGAAACTCCTGTTACAGAGTAAATCTATAGGAGGGCCTGTGTGAGACGCCTTGTCTATGTACTGGGTGTAGTAGATGCTGTTTTTTTATTTAACAACACGTAGTTATGTAACGATTGATGGAGGGTGGGGGTGTCACATAATGTGGTCTCTGAGGGACAGAAACCTTCTAATGAGTGAGTACTGACGACTGCATTCTTGGTTGTAATTTATTTCTTGAAGTGCTGGGTGTGTGTCTGCCCGTGCAGTCTCAGTGACTGAGTTCACTGTGAGATGTACTTGACTGTAACTCATGGTAAGCTTGGTCATGCCTGTCAGAGATCAGAGGCTGTAGTGCAGGTCAGGGGATGTGACAGACATTGTTTCCTAGCTGCAGAGGTATGGGGAACATTCCCTCCCCCTGTACAGGCTGCTGATAGCAATCAACTGAGTGCTTCCTCTGGCCTCACTCACACATACTGTACATTTGGCCGGTGTGGAGGAAGAGAACATTTTGTCCTGAGGAGGAGTGTGTAGTCAACCTGGCGGCGACACCTTTTTACCACACGGTGGCATTGATTTTAAAGTCTACATTTCACTAGCGCCGTTTTATTTTTAAATACAACATACAATGAGGATTTTTGTGTTTGATCATTCAAATCATTTTATAAAGATTTATAGATGAAGAAGAGAAGGTTTTTTTTATAATGAACACAGTGAAGTTTATTATATTGCATACCAGAATTAATATGTCTGAATGACTCATACGTCTCCTACACATACTGTACATACATTACAGTCCCTGACCGTAACTATGAATCGGGCAGAGCCAGAAATAATGTCGGCGACGTCTCTCCGCCTCCTGTCAGTCCACCTCCTGACTTCTCCACCCGTCGGGTCGTGTTTCATGATCGCGCTGTGGTCACTGCTGACCTACTCTCTATGCCGTGCACGTTTTCCTACAAACCTCCGCGCTGCTGTACGGCGCCGCCTCCACCGCTCTCCTGTCGGACCCGCCGGAGGTAACGAAGTCTGTCTGCGGGCAAAGTGCGCCGGGACTGATTTGTGATGGGTTTAGGAGTAGATACAAAAACATAGTAGAATAATCGTATTGTCTATGCATGTTTCTACCTGCTCGGTTTTCATTTGTGCCTTTGGAGACATCACCACACCTCTGGTCAAGTGTTGGTTTCATAAAATAGTCTGCACTAACTTGAACCTGTAGCCTGCAGCCAAGCTTCTTGCATTTCTTCTCTAAACTCAGTGACCTGACCTAGATTTGATCCATAATGTGTGTGTGTGTGTATATATATATATATGATCCAGCGTGGTGACGGTCCTGACCTAGATTCCTGCGGTAAGCTGATGGCAACTAGTTTGATTAATTGAATATCAATGTCCTCGTGTTTTCCCCAGATTGTTGTTATTTCATTTATTGTGCTTCCAGTGATTCTTGTCCAGTTTTTCATGTTCTTGCATTTCCCTCCATTATGATCTGTTGGGGTGGGGGGGTTGAATTTCTGAAACCTATGCCATGAATTCTAACATCTTTTTTTCTTCACAGTGCCTCTGGAACCAATGTTGTTGCCATTGATAATAAAATTGAACAGGCTATGGTGAGTGAATAATTTACTATTGCTCGTGTGCTTTTCTCACTTTTTCAAGTATTTCTTTACCTAAAAGAACTGTTACATCAGGGAACAGTCTCCATACACATATTCTATGCATGTGCTGATTTCAAGTCGTTAGGATTACCCATAGTTCCTACATTTTCTCCCCCTGTCTTATTTAAAATAATTTTAAGCACTTTGATGTGGTGTTTAAATTTGCCTTAAGCATAAACACCCAGTCAACACACAGTTGGAATGAAAAAAATAAACAACTTTGTCCTTAAGCCTCATTCTCATGTCCCTGTCTGCATTTCTCTGTGACTCTGCCGCCTCCCGTGAGGTCCTGTCCAGTGTGTTGTTAACCTAGTAACATCTCCTCTCCTGTAGGACCTGGTGAAAAGCCATCTGATGTATGCAGTGCGTGAAGAGGTGGAGGTTTTAAAGGAGCAGATCAAGGAGCTGTTTGAGAGAAACTCTATGCTGGAGAGGGAGAACGCCGTGTTGAAGTCACTGGCCAACAGCGAGCAGTTGTCTCAGCTGTCCACTCAGTCGGTCGCCAGCTCCGGTGCTACGCTTCCCCAGCAAGGACTCAGCCAACCTCAGCAACAGGCACAGCCTCCATTTCAACTTCAGCCTCAGCCACAGTTACACCCCCAGCTCCAGCACTTCCCCAAACCCCAGCTGCTCCAGACTCAGCCTCAGACTCAGCCTCAGCCTCAGACTCAGACTCAGACTCAGCCTCAGCCTCAGACTCAGCCTCAGACTCAGCCTCAGCCTCAGACTCAGCCTCAGACTCAGACTCAGCCTCAGACTCAGACTCAGCCTCAGACTCAGCCTCAGACTCAGCCTCAGACTCAGCCTCAGACTCAGCCTCAGCCTCAGCCTCAGCCTCAGACTCAGCCTCAGACTCAGCCTCAGACTCAGCCTCAGCCTCAGCCTCAGCCTCAGCCTCAGCCTCAGCCTCAGACTCAGACTCAGCCTCAGCCTCAGCCTCAGACTCAGCCTCAGACTCAGCCTCAGACTCAGCCTCAGACTCAGCCTCAGACTCAGCCTCAGACTCAGCCTCAGCCTCAGACTCAGCCTCAGACTCAGCCTCAGCCTCAGCTCGACCCTGGCCAACAACAACTGCAACCCAATGTCACCTCCACTTGAAGTGCATCTGTCCTGCTTTGTTCAGGGTGGGAAAAGAAGGAAGATCATTTCCTCTGCAACTTATTAGTGTATGTGAAATTAAAAAGAAAAACAAACTTTGTCTTCTTAGGCACCAGCTTGACCACAAAGTACAGTGCTTGTGTGTGCGCGAGTGTGTGAGGGAGAGTTTTAAGGGTGTGACTGTGAATTGGTGTTGGACTGTGTGGATGCATCTGTACTGTGGGCCTTTCCAGTGTTAATGCAATCATCTAGAGAGAGACGGAGAGAACGTGTGTGTGGAGGCAGAGTATCAGGGAAGGTGGGGGTGCTTTCATCTTTGGCTGTGTTCCCGGATTGGTTGACGTGCTGGGTCCAAGCATGTGTAGGGGATGTCCTTTTTTTGGATCAAGCCTGAGCCAAACCACCCTGTGACCCGACCTGAAATCTGTTGCAATGGTTTTTGGAAAGAGAGGGGTTTTGCCTCATGTAATGGGAATAATTATCTAAAAAAAAGAGAGTGATTATTTTTTTAAATTAGATAATTCAATGGGTAAAGGAGTATTTTTGGCCTTGCTGTTTCATGTTGTGAATTAGAAAGTGGGAGAGAGTCGGTTTTTCGGAGCGCCACACTGCTGCGGTTACATTAACATCCAATCCACCCTTGTATTAGTCCTCTGAGTTCTACTGTTAAGTGTTTATTTATTACAGGGCTGCTATTTTGATAAATGAACAATTTAACGAATCCCGTTTAACAGTAGCCCATTGACCTGTTTCCCGTCTTTTAGTGTTTCAACAGATTGGCCACTCTTCCCCGGGGGGGCAGTGCTCAGTTATATGTAATTGTTAAAAATGTAGGCAAAAAAGAAAATTCTGACAAATGTTTAACACTAACTCAAATTTTACGCTGCAGTTGCCAGTTCATAGCTTGAGTCGTGATCCAGCATGAATGTACATTTTTGTGTAGTATAAAGTATTAAGAGCCTTGGTGGATGACTCGTCACCTGTTGGCAACAAATCCGAACATGAACCCGCACACAGCAATCAATGAAGATTCATTTCTGTCGGTAGCTTATCTAAAGGTGAATTAGTACTGCCATACCCCCTCTTTTCTTTCTCCATTGTTTTCCCTGAGGGATCCCAGGGGGAAAAGCTGTGAAATCATTCAACCTACTTTGTAACCAAAGATGCAAAGCTGTGTTAAATTGATTATTTTTAAATGCACACATTTTTTTTTAACTTTCTCTTTCACAAAATATTTTGTTGCTGTTCAGCATGTTCTGCATGATCTGTAATCTTCAAACCACTTTCTTACCTCATTTTTATTCTGCACTCTTATTGTAAGATAGTCTGTGAACAGTGTAAATGGGTAAAATGATGCAGAGCAGACAGAAAAAGAACCTAGTGTTGATGACACAGAAAAATGAAGTGAGCCATGTTTTGTTCATTTAAATGGTGTTTGAATTTCATATGCCAATAGTTTTGTTACATTGCAAATTTTAATGTATTTAATAAAAGCAATATTCAGATTCCAGAACATGTCAATTAATTCTGTTCTACAAACCAGTTTATTGTATTGTAATATTTGTACCGTTCACAGGAAAACTTTGCACCATGTTCCTCTTGATGAACAGCGGAATTTGAATACATCCTCTTCCTGTGTGAGTTCACGTTCTACAAACCTAAAGCACCTGACCCTGACGCCAGGCAGATGATACTGTTTGACTACAAGAAATGGGGATTTGAAATGTGTAAACTGTGTGCCAGAGATTGATCTCTACATAAGTATACCAACATTTAAAGAACCTTGTTTATTTGAAGAAACATTACAAAACCAATCTCAAAAATGTCAATATTTAAGAATATACATGCCAACCTAGCAAATACATAGTTCTCTCTGAAAAGTAAAAACTTCACAATAGTGTCAACTGTTGCACGTCCAAAGGGGGGAGGGGGGGCTCTTTTTAGTTTAGGACATATGGACATTTAATGAAAATGTATTTTAAACAAACTGACACTGCACACTCCAGCTCTAACAGTTGTGCACGTTGAACCCATTCGACACATGATTGCCCTCCCATCAGTAAATTCAGTCAGTCGTTGAGCACTGTCCATCTATTAGAGACACGGGGTCTACTGTGCGGGTCTGAGCAGGACCAAGGGGCTTCCGAGCTTTACAAGCAGTTTTCTTTCCGGTTAAACCACGGTAACAAACCGGCCGCCTTTACTGCTGTGCGCTGTGGCAGCGCGCCGATCTTTTAGGATGCGGAATCGCTCGTTCAAAGTCATCGCTGTTTGCTGTGGAAGGGCGACATGTTAACACAACAGGTCAGTGCGTGGATACAAACACTCTTTTCAACCAGACAGAAACACGAAGGAGCAAACACTAACCGGTTTCCCAACACTGTTAATGTCAAACTGCAGAGGCACGCCTTTTGGTATTTTCTTCTCTGCTGTTTCCACTTTGACGGAAGCAGAGCTGGCAGCCGGGGGATGCAGAGTCCAAGCAGTGGGAGGCCTACGAAGAAAGACATTTTTGTATCTGGGAGGTGTCTTGTATATGGGGTTTAGTGTTAAAGTCATTATCAGTGTTCAACTGGGCTGATGTGTGTGAGACCTACTCAGGCTGAGTCCTTGCTGTGGGGTTGTCAATTGAAACAGTTAAGATTCCACTGCTGGTTGTAGATTTCCGCCATCTGGTGGATAAACAGAGAAGATGCATCATTCCACAGACTGAACAGGCAAACAGTGGTCTTTTCCATCCAACAATTTATATCCTTAGTGTGTTTACTTCACACATGAAATACGACACAGGAAATCTGGCATTTTTGAACTGGAACCAAAATATAAAAACACTCACTGGCGAGTTCTGACCGGAGGAGAATGAGGATTTGTCTTTTGTACTTGTGCTTGTACCTGTAGAATGAGACTGTGGTGAAAGGACAGTTGGAATAGAAGTGTGTCCAGACGACATGGTTATACAACACATTAAGCTGCACAAACATTGCACAGTATTTGCCCACATCATCTACCTCGAGTCCCCTGTGGAAAAGAAATGTGGCTTGGCGTGCTTCCCTCTGTGTTTCTTGGATTGGAGGTGGTGGTCTACAAGATCAGAACACAGGAACAGCATTGAAAAACACACACATACACACACGGGTCTATCAAAATAAAACACACAAGACGGCAAACATTATCCACTTATACCCCCAGTTCATGCCTGAACCTCAGAGATAAAAACTTGTGTGTATTAAGAAATGTGTCTACAGTCTGACTTTGGTCTCTTGTTTTATTTTACTTTGCTTGGCAGACACTTTTATCCAAAGCGACTTACAGGAGCTAGCGCTGTGTGTCTGGCTCAGGGACACACCTGGTAGGGGATGGACTAGGAGTCAGACTGGGATTCAAACCTGCGACCTTCTGCATCCCAGTCTGACGCTGAACCCATTGAGCTACCAGGCCGTATTCACGGGGGACTGTAAACCCAGTGTAACCAGGTGTTCTCACCGCCGTCGCAGCTGAAATGGTCTTTTGACTGCTGTTGCACCCTGGCCTCTCTGTGGATCAGGCTGCCTGTATGGCCGCCTCTGCACCTCTGGCTTCCTGTAAGGACCTTCAGCAGCCTGGATGAAGGGCCTTGTTCTTGTTCTCTGTAAAGGAAGGTACAGTGGATGACGGACAATATAAGCAAAGGTAACACTTACGAAAAACTGGACTGCATCTACAAATGGAAAATAGTTTTCATTTCAAGAATTATATCAGAAATCACAAAATTAAATCAGAAAACTACTTTCTCATCTCACTTCAAAAACTGAAGGTCTCTTCTACCAGTATAAAAGGAACTGAAGCATCCCCATAAGGATTATGCTTTAAAAAAAGTTTCTATAGGACTAAAGAAAAAGAACTATCCTGAATCCATGAATTACATCTGAAATGTAGTTTCTGCAGTCTGATGTTAAACAAAGTCAATAACACACACACACACACACACACACACACACACACACACACACACACACACACACACACACACACACACACACACACAGGCACAAGGCACAGACATGTTTAAAGACTATGAATGGTGGTTTTCAATATTTTTCCATCTTCAAAACATATCCCACAAAAGCTATAACCACAAATAAAATGCATTCTTCTTCTGCGCCAGACACTGGAGGTTTGTGAAGAACTATAATGCAAAGTTCTCTATTGCTGAAGAAAGTGCAGATCACTTTTAAGAGTGAATTTTGTCCGACATAATCTGCAGCTTCATAGTTTTAACTATTATTAACTTCTCAAAATAAAAGAAAACATTTCAACCAGTGCAGCAGTTTGGCTCACTGATGTGCTTTTAATGTTTTGGAACAGAGGAGAGCTATTTGTACAGAAGAATAAGATAAAACCGTGCTGTAGCTTTGAGGGCATAATGTTTACTAGTACACAAAATATATTATTGGTCTTGGACTGTATGGAATATGTTGAAACACAAATACCTAGATTAAAACGTAAAGCACCTGTTCAACCTAACCTGCATGAGCATATACGGTTTTGAATTTCAAAATGTACGACATTCAAATTGCACTTATGTGCACAGCTACAATGAAGTGAGTTTGCTGTTTTTGAGTCTTTTTGTCAGCTTGTTTAGACGCTGCATTAAAAGCACAGCAGAAAAAGGTTTAAAACAGACTTTATATTCAATTTAATATTTGATACGCCGTTCTTTTCTGTGCTTTGTTTTCTTTTTTTTTTAACAAAGTAATTATAAGGTTTAGGTCTTTCATGTCAGCAGTATTAATTGGTAGTTTGTTCTACTAAAGTAGAAAGTGGAAAGGTTTTACTCGTTTACTGCAAAATGATTAAAGCAGGAGTTTGCATGCTACTTTGAAAAACTGTAACAATGTGTAGTGACATTTTTGGCAATTACACAAAGGATAAGAGTTCGGAAAAAGGCTGCCATTTCTTTATTGGGTTTTCTGCTTGTATGCTAATACACATTCACGTAGTCATCATTTCTAAATTCGGCGTTAAAGTCTTATTAGTAAAGCAGCTGATAGACTGACCATGATATGATCACTGTTTGCTGCGTGTGTCGTTGGCTAAATGAACTTTTCGGGCCGTTATTAAAGGCTAGTATCAGGATCAGTGGACAGGCGACGAATATCGTGTCCTACCTGGTTCCCTGCTGCTCTGTTGAGTGTGCCGATTCGTTTCAGCAGGGCAGCTGGTCTCCTGGCCGCCAGCCCTGTGATGACCCCCTGACCCCGCCGTCGACCCAGCAGCGGAGGCACTCTTCTGTTCCTTAATTTAGATGGTCCTCCTCGGGGTACGCCACCTCCTGACAAATGATACATTAACTACATCACACATGTAACCGCAGACTTGTTTGGACAGACCAATGCAAACGAGGCACACACCCCTTTGGACGTATCCTGCAGTCCTCGGTGAAACTCCCTTTCCTTGGGTTAATCGGCCTTTCTTCTTGACTGGTCTGCGGTTCAGAGTGGCCTGTCTCCTTTTTAACTGTTGCTCCTTTTTGTTCAATCGAATGATGTCATCTGTTAAATTTATCACACGAGCAATGATAAAGACGTGCGTCTGGCTTCAGCTGAGCAGGCTACATTGAGCTAGCTAGTTAGCTACTGACAACCTCCCACCATTCAGTAACTATTCAGCGCCTTACCTAAAGACATGTCGACTTTATCAGGAACCGCTGCTCGTCTCCCTCTGCCTGCCGTAAAATCATCCTTGCTCATACTTTCGAACCACGACAAAAAAGCCAAAGTACGAAGAGAAATACAACACTAGTTGTTAGCCTTGCTAGCTGTTCGTCCCCCTTTGAGGCTACGCTACAACAAACGAGAACCTCCCCTGAACGTAAACGGCAACGCGCATGCGCTGTAATGATACATTGTGGGAAATGTAGTTCAACCAACCAAAAACACAGGGTTACAAAACCTACACACCGCCATGCTCATGTAACTACTGCTTGTGTAAACCGGGAACCGATACGCGTTTTTGTCTTTCTCCGACAGTGCAACCACGACGCCGGCTGCTGCTTTATCCGTGTTTTCGTTTTGTGAACCTCAAATGTATTTTCTTACTTGAGCTTTTAAGGTTTTCTTCATTTGTTGTATTCACTGCATGTTGTTCTGCATCAAGTGGAGGTGAGTTAATGGTCTGTCCACGAGTATCCGTGCTGTTGTGCTTTCTTTCTCCCTGTTTGGCTTGAGCAGCTTAATGTAGTCCGTCCTTACCTCAGGCTTCTTCCGTAACGTTGTTAGTTTTACTCCTTAGAGTTGTAACTGTGCTCGTCTCCCGCAGCTCATCGGTTTCCTCTGCACCGGGGAGATTCCTGAAGCTTGTTGTCCCCCCGAAACAGTGGCCCAGCCCTTTTCTCTCCTTTCTATATTCAAGTGAAGCCATCATGCCAGGAAGAAAACGCAAGACATCTGCTGCTGCTGCTGCTGCTGGTGAACAACCCAGTGCTCAACAGCCAAAGTTGTCCTCCACGAAGAGGCAGAGGCAGCAGGACGATGGGAAACAGCAGAGCTCGGAGAAAACAGGGGGGAAGTTCAACATAAAGCGCCTCCGCTTCATATCCGACACTGAAAAGATGAAGCAGGGCTCAAAGGGAGTCCTGTACTGGATGTCTAGAGACCAGAGAGTACAAGGTAATTCAAATATCAGAACACAGGAAAAGATGTGGCATGCTCCCCATGACTCCAACGTGTCTTAGATGTGTCTTTGTGTTTTAGATAACTGGGCACTGATCCATGCACAGCAGCTCGCAGTGGAGGAGAAACTTCCCCTGCACGTCTGTTTCTGCCTGGTCGTCCCTAAATCAGAACTTTCCACCATGAGACATTACAACTTTATGCTAAAGGGATTGAAAGAGGTTGCAGAGGTGCTGACTGAATGATCTTTATTTGCACTGTTGCATTTCACTTTAGGATTAGTCAGCAGCCTATTCCTTTGATTCGTAGGGAGGTTAGGTTACACATGATCAGGTAATAAACAGTTATAGGTGTTAGATGTAGCACTAAACAATAAAGCTGTGATTTTATTTTACTGCTATTTAATTTGACTGTTAAACTGTTCATCGCTCAAGGCAGCTCCCAACAAAAAAGTACTGAATAATGGACCAAGGCTTCCGTTTGCTCTTCCTCTCGTATCAAACAGGAATGCAAGGGCTTAAACATCCAGTTTCACTTGCTCCATGGTTCAGCAGGAGAGGTTCTCCCTGGCTTTATGTCAGACCACAGTTTGGGGGCGGTGGTGACAGACTTCTCCCCTCTCAGAGAACCGTTACAGTGGTTGGAGGACGTCAAAAAGAAGCTTCCAAAAGACATACCCTTCATACAGGTACAGCATTATATATTTTCAGTAACAGCTGTCTTCCTGCATAAATTGTGTGTAAATCTGTTTAAAGAGATGTGTTCACAAACATCTCCTGCTTGTTTTGGCACCGTGTATATACAATATACTGTGTTTTATCGAAATGTTAGAAATGAAGAACATAGAAACTTAATGGAAGACGGTCACAACATGTATATTAAGTATTATAGCTACGCTTCCTTTCTCCATGTGAAAAGACACATCGATGTATTTTAACGTTAAACGTTTCTTAGTTGTTATATTAATTAAACATCAAATTTTCCTTGTATAGGTTGATGCTCATAATATTGTTCCTTGCTGGATAGCATCGCCCAAACTCGAGTACTCCGCCAGGACAATCAGAAGCAAAATCAATAATCTTTTGCCAGAATTCTTCACTGATTTGCCTCCGATAGAAAAGCATCCCCACACAGCTATAAGAACCGCGAAGGTAAGAGCTTTGTCAACTGACAACATGTTCTGTGTTGTATGCGCTATTGTAATGAGGAAAAATAAGTCATGTATTTATGTTCGTTGATACAACCTTTTAATTTGCAAACACTATGCCATCATAAAAACTTCCTTACAGTCCTAATTGCATTGGAAGTGTTTTCTGATGTCACATCTAAGCTGTCATTGATGTGAAGTTTGAAAGTCAGACTGCTGCAGTAAAACTCTTTATTTTCAACCTTCCGCCGTCTCCTTTCCTCTCTGCACATCATTTATTGATGAGGGAGTATAAAAACAGTAGAGCTTTTAAACTGTCCAAAAGTTTAAATTTCCTTCCAAGCAGCAGGTATTAAAGCTGCAGGGGCGTGTGTTTTCACTTCAGTGCTGTGATTGATATGCCATTCACTGGCGTGCGCCCCTTGATAATGTGAGGTGGAAGGCTCAGAGGCTTCTTCTCTGCTTGTGAAGTTTGCAGGTCTCAATAACACCAGAGTATATTTTAGCTCGTCACTGTCAGTCCTGTGACATCTGCTGAGTTTTTCTCTTTTCTCTCTTCTTCATCTCACAGCATGTAGACTGGGAAAAAACACTTGCCTCTCTGCAAGTGGACATGTCAGTGGGAGAGACGGAGTGGGCTCAGCCGGGCACCAAAGCAGGAATGGCCATGTTGAAGTCTTTCGTTGATGAACGCCTTAAACTGTTTGGCACCCATCGCAACGACCCGAATGCTGCCGCCCTCAGCCAGCTCTCCCCCTGGATCAGATTTGGTCAGTGGCATCATGAACTAAACGGCGAGTGTGAATGTAGTAAATGTCGCTGGGAGATTTGCCTTGAAGTCATATCTTTCTGGTAGTGGTGGTTAAATAGTCCCTAACTTATATAGGTGTCTCATAAGGTTTGATATTAGCGCCCTTGCTATTTACTCTTTGATTTAAAGTTTCAGTGTTAAGACTTAATTTGCCTAGTCTGACTTACAGCATTAAGTATTGAGGAATTTGGCTTCATGACAGTGTCCCACAAAATAAAATACACGCAGTAACTAAAAGAAATCTGTTTAAAAGTTTTGTTTTCCTCAGCAGAAAAACTCCACTATTTTGTCTATGTTGCGTTCTGAACTCGAAAACCTGCTTCCGCCGCCTAATTAAACCGCATCTTCCCACCAGGTCACCTTTCAGCCCAACGTGTGGCGCTGCAGGTTAAGTGCAGTGGGAAGAGCACAGGCCAGTGTGTCGCCTCCTTCCTTGAGGAGCTGGTGGTGCGCAGAGAGCTGACTGACAACTTCTGTTACTACAACAAGAATTACGACAGCATCGAGGGTCAGTTGACATTTCATTAAAACTCTGTTCCATTACTCATGTAGTTGGTGTCCCATTCAATCACAGTAACCTGATCAACTGAATTAAAGGAATAGCTTGTGTTTTTGCAACATTGTCTGTGGCACTCAGGTGCTTATGAGTGGGCTCAGAAGACCCTGAGAGACCATGCCAAAGATAAGAGGCAGTATCTCTACACACGTGAGCAGCTGGAGACGGCAAAGACACATGACAAACTGTGGAACGGAGCTCAGGTACATATAACGACAGAGATGTTGTTTAATGGTCTGTGTTTTGCTTTGATTCTTATTTCCTTTTACTGCATCACGCCATTAGTACCAGATGATCGTTGAGGGGAAGATGCATGGTTTCTTGAGGATGTACTGGGCCAAAAAGATTCTAGAGTGGACTTCATCACCAGAGGAAGCGCTCTCCATCGCCCTGTACCTTAATGACCGCTATGAGCTTGATGGCCAGGACCCTAATGGTTTTGTTGGTAAGGACATAAATTAGATTCTCGGTTTTTCCTAAATGTCCTCCTTCCCCTCACATACTTATTCCCTTCTGCTGTTTCTCCCCCCAACCTCAGGTTGCATGTGGTCTATATGTGGCATCCACGACCAGGGCTGGGCAGAGAGACCTGTTTTTGGAAAGATCCGCTACATGAACTACAAAGGCTGCACTCGGAAGTTTGATGTAGCCAAGTTTGAGAAGAAATACTGTCCTAAAAACCCTTGAAGCAGAAAATGCTATGAAGGACGGGAATAAAATGCACGGACGGCCTACATCTCCTACGTCTTTACCTCAGGGAGCATTTTACAATGTCTGTAGCAGTGGATTTTCTTTGTCTTGTCCTAAATGTTGGGTAGATTATTGCTCGGCTTGATGCTTTTACAGATTACTGTTGTTTATGTTTTTCATTACTGTAAGCTGCTTTCTGTTTACTGCATGGTACCCTGGCGTAATATTAGCTCATGATCTGTGGTGCCTACTTAGTAAAGAGAGATCGTTTTTTACGTCGTTTTTATTCTACTTTCATATTACTGTTTTTCTGTCTTTTACTAAAGTGCAATTAAAAAGTACATGAGAGATGCCTTGTTAGTGGTTTCAGAGCTTACTGCTGATTGCATAGCACAGGCTGTCCTTTAAGGAGGAGCCTGGGAATTTGGCTTTTACCAAAAGGCTTTCCTGCCAAACTGTAAACAGACATAAATCATTTTCTGTCCATTTATATGTTAAATACATAGCTTTTAACACGACCTGTTTAATCTTGTTTATTATTTACTCAGAAGCATACGCCCACAATCAATTAGAACCAAATTATGCAGAAGCACAGAGATACATCCTTCTCCCATCTATCCAGCTATCCATCAGAATCACAATTTTTAATTGCTTTTCCTGTAAAAGGTCGCTGGGGTTGGCTGCAGCTAATCTCTGCTGTCATTAGACGAGAGGCAAGGTACATCCTGGACAGGGCGCCAGTCAATCACAGAACTCATGATACATCAGTCTTGTTTATAAATGCTATTTAAAAACATGCACATTTTAGTGTAAGCTGTTAAAAAATGAATTTTATAAAAAAAAAAACAAAGACTTGAGTTGAGTAACATCATTGTTGCAAATGTGGTTTCACTAAGCACTGATGTAATTAAGCACAAAAAGAAATTCTTCCACTCCTAATTAACAGCACCCTCTGTGCTGGCTAAATTAAGAATTAACACTGTTTCACATATTACAATATCAAACCACCTGTGTGCTGTTTGCTCTCATGTTCTTTCCTGAAAAAAGAGATGCATGTTCTAACTAGACTTAGCAATTTCAGAAGAAATCGCGTGGGGGAGCATGACTGTCGCCGAAAGACGCCAGTCGGCGTCTTTTCGACAAGTTAATTCAAGTTGACAAAGACAAAAAGGTGACAAAAGATGATAAAGATAAAAAGTTGAGAAAGATTAAAAGTTGAGCAAAGACA